>JAAVUB010000442.1:0-161282 GCA_014898885.1 Fusarium lyarnte (nom. inval.)
GATTTATATGGGTATAGTTGATTTAAGTTATTTTTAAGAACAGTAAAAGCTACTAGCTTATATAATTCAAATTGTAAAAGCTAAAGTATACCTTACTCTTGCTCTAACTTCTTCTCCTTAAGATCCCGCGAATCATGCTCTACCGGGGCATGGCCATCGAACACAGCAGCGATAGCCTCGAGACTGGGGCCCTTTGTCTCGACGAAGAACTTCCAAACCACAACAAGCTCAACAGCAAGCCAGGCAACATAGACAAAGTAGTACTTCCATGCCAGTGCCTGGAGACCGATAGGGTTGACCATGGTGTTGATAAAGTTGCTGGCCTTACCGAAGAACATGAGAAGGGAGAAACCCTTGGCACGAATGGGATAGGGAAGAATCTCGACAGGATACGAGTAGAGAAGGGCGTTGAAGGCCAAGTTGTAGAAAAAGTAGAAGAGGAAGAGCATAGCGATGACGGCTGTTCCGGCGGCCTTGTTGTGATCTTCGTTGAAGAGACCGGCACAGAGGGTCTGAGACGCAAAGATGCCGAACATACCTCCAACAGAAATGAGGAACTGGGTTCGGCGCTTCATGTGAGCGGTGAGGAAGGCTGACGCCACCGAGGTGAGCCAGTTGAAGATCATAAGGCAGCCGTTGAGAATGTTGCGCTCTCGAGCATCGGAGACACCAACAGTTTCGAGGACACGAACAAGGTAGTACGAGACGAGACCGTTGCCAGACCACTGACTGAAGCAGCCAAGACAGACCAGAATAAAGACACGCTTACGGTTACCTGGTGATGTCAAGAGCTCCTTCCAGCCTGTCTCGTTGCTGACCTCGGCTTCAATGACATTTCGCATCTGGATGAACTCAAGCTTGACAAGTTCATCGTCTTCGTTCCCATTAGCATGCCACTTCACCAGCAGAGCCTTTGCTTCTTCACTGCGGCCATTCGCGATGAGCCATCGAGGCGACTCAGGGAGAAGAAAGACACATGTGATGGGGAGCATAGCCGGAGCAGCCTGGAGGAGAGATGGGATTCTCCACGCCCATTCGCTGCGAATGCTAAAGGTACCAAAGGTCACCCAAGCAGCAAGGATAGCACCAATATACCAAGAGGTCTGATATAGGGATGTAATGACTTGTCGTTCCTTGGGATGGGCGAGCTCACCGATGAGCATGGGGGCGTAGGCGTTTGCGAAGACGAGACCGAAGCCGATGATGAAGCGGGAGACGAGAAACATGGCGACTAAACAGGAGTTAGATGGATCAGATGGTGATGTGAGGGCACTTACAGTGAACAGAGGCACCTTGGATGGCTGCGCCGATGATCATGATCACTGCGCCGACAAAGATACCCATGCGTCGTCCATAGCGATCACCGACCAAGCTGATGAAGGGCGTTGCGACAACGCATCCGAGAGGGAGGATGGCAGACATGATGCCGAGAAGTGCACCACGAGGTTTGTCAAAGTCTAGGAGAGTCAAGTCAGCACCATTGCGAAACAGATGATGGAATATTGTGAAGACTTACAGTTATCCCAAGAAGGTACAGCTTGAAGGCCAGACATCATACTCGCATCGAATCCCAGAGTGATAGCAGCAGCGAGGCAAGTTGGGATGATGAGAAGATACAGCCGGAGGAGATTCTTGTTCTGGTAGAACGGAGGCGCGACGGCAACGAGCTCCTGGATTCTCTGGTCGAGATTGAGGATCTGCTCGTCGACGACATGGCCTGCATCCTCCGCCATAGCGACGTCCGTCTTGCCTTCGAGACTTTGCCTGCCCATTTTGAGATGTGGGAGTTCAACAGAAGAGGAGTGATGATGATGGGATGCTCGATGCTGAAGATATGCAACCCCTTGACCTTTATTATACCTACTCACCGTTACTCCGCATAACAGCATGGGCCTCCATTCCCTGGAGTAGCAACCCGTGCTGTAAACTATTGCGGGGTCCCCGAGAAAAGTCTGCTTGACTCAACGACCCCACGGGGCTGGAACCAATGTCACGCCATCTCCACAGCCCGGGACACGAGGCCTTGGAAGCGTGGGCTTTCGGCTGATACCCGCTGCTCCATGACTCAAGCACCGGATGCTTCCCGTACCCCAACTTCCCCTCACACACTCCATGCCAAAAAAGACTGCGCTACTAACCGAACCCGAAATTACACTGTCTAAGCTCATTCCTTCTTATTATCCAAGGTAGACCAATACTGTCATTACCTAACTCGATAGCTCGGCAGTATTCTCATCATGACAGCCACCAACGATCTCATCTCCAAGCTCACATTAGATGAAAAAGTGAGCCTTTTGGCAGCTGTTGACTGGTGGCGCACGCCAACCATCAAGCGAGAAGATGCCTTCATCCCCCATATCAAAATGTCCGATGGTCCCAACGGCGCACGAGGCGAGAGCTACGTGAGCGGCATAACAGCGGCTTGCTTTCCCTGCTCAACAGCCGTTGGAGCAACCTTTGACTCGGAGCAGGCATATCGCCTAGGGAAAGAGATCGCAAAAGAGACAAAGACAAAATCAGCGAATGTTCTTCTCGCGCCGACCATGAATATCATCAGATCTCCGCTCGGAGGGAGGAACTACGAGACTTACTCTGAGGATCCGTACCTCATTGGGACTCTGGCATCGGCGTTTGTTCGCGGCTGCCAGAGCGAGGGCATAGCAGCTACGCCGAAGCACTTCGTCGCGAATGAGTCTGAGAAGTCAAGGACGAAGATGACGTCCAACATTGATCGTCAGACCCTGCGGGAGATTTACATGCTTCCATTCCAGCTGGTGATGCGTGACTCAGACCCCTGGTGTTTCATGACTTCGTACAATCGGCTCAATAGAGAGTACTGCGCGGAAGATCGCTGGCTTCTAGAAGAGGTGCTGCGCAAAGAATGGGGCTTCTCGGGTCTTGTTGTTTCAGACTGGATGGGGACGTACTCAACTGCCCAAGCACTCAACTCTGGTCTCGATCTCGAAATGCCAGGCCCGACGAGATGGCGTGGGGAAAAGCTGCTGAAAGAGATTGAAGCTGGCAACGTTACCGCTGAGGCTCTGGATAAGAGCGTTGGTAGGGTCATTGAGCTTGCGCGGAAGACCGGGCGTTTTGAAGATCCTGTTGAGAAGCCTGAGCGTTCGGTAAAAGACCCAGAGCGTCTTGAGTTCATCACCTCCGTCGCAGCTGATGGAATGGTTCTTCTCAAGAACGACAACAACATCTTACCGCTACCCCCAAAAGCTTCAGTGGCTGTTATAGGCCACCATTCTCTTCATCCCAGTATCGGCGGCGGAGGCAGCGCAAAGGTCTTGGCTCAGCACATCATCTCGCCTCTCGAGGGCCTCAAAGCTCAAGGCGTCGATTGCCATCATGCACCGGGTGTTCCGGTCTTTGGTGCGCTACCCCACGCAGAGCCAGAGACTATTTCGCCTGTTCAGCTGCGCTGGTTCAATAGCTCAGTAGTGGGTGACAGCCTCGCTCATGAGCAGACGACAGCGCTGCCTGAGTATATGATCAAGGAGGCCTGGCCTGCATATCTCAACAAGGAGTATTGCACTAGCATGTCTTTCACGCTACGGCCGGCATCAAGTGGGAGTCATGTATTCTCTGTTATCACTACTGGCAAGGCAGATGTGTTAGTCAACGGCCAGAAGGTCTTTCATCGTCCGCAGGAGCCGGTGCTTCTCCCCGAATCCTTCTACTTTTACAAAGCTAAGATTGAGCGACGTTTCACCCTTGAGATGACTGCTGGTCGCGAATACGAGATAGAACTGCACTCTTGGGCAACTGACCCAGAGGTTCTCTCCAAGATTGGAGGAACAATGTTTCAAGGCGCTAGTCTTCGCTTTATGGAGCATGTCAACATCCCTGGTGCTATTCAAGAGGCTGCAGAGATCGCTGCGTCTTCTGACGTGGCAGTTGTGTTTGTTGGCACGACAAATGAACTCGAGTCTGAGGGCTATGACCAAGATACAATGGACTTGACGTCTGATCAGTACGACTTGATCAACGCAGTTGTAGCTCGCAATCCTCGCACAGCCGTCGTCAATCTCTCAGGATCCCCAGTCACCGTCTCTCCCTTCATCGATCAAGTTCCCTGCTTCCTCCAAGCTTGGTTCGCAGGCCAAGAATGCGGCCACGCCATCGCACGCGTTCTTCTCGGACAGGTGAACCCATCGGGCCGACTACCAATGTCATGGCCCAAGAGAAACGAGGATAACCCAGCGTATCCAAACTTCCCATGCGACGATAATCTCGAGCTCAACTATGAGGAGCGTCTGAAGGTTGGGTACCGTTTCTACGATGATGAGGGTGCGCCAGAGCCTCAGTTTCACTTTGGAGAGGGGCTTTCTTACACGGCGTTTGAGCTGGTGGGAGGGGCAAGTGTGGACTCTACATTTGGTAGTCCAGAGACAACCGAGACTTCACTTGTCTTGGGAGTGAAAAACACAGGGACAAGGGACGGCAAGCAAGTGGTTCAATTGTATGTGACTCCACCGCCGTGCGATGGGAATCCACGACCAGTCAAGGATCTCAGATCGTACTGCAAAGTGTTTATCTCGGCCGGGCAGACGGAGAAGGTTACTTTGAAACTGGACAAGTACGCTTTTAGCTACTTTGATGCAGCTATGGATAAGTGGAAGATACCTCAGGGCGAATTCCATCTGCATGTCTGCTTCAGCTCCGCAGAGGCACTGCAGACTGTCAGCGTCAGGAATCCGGAGACGCAATACTGGACAGGGCTGTGAAGTGTTGAGTTTGTATTATAGGCACTATAGTTACAATGGTCAAGCTGGCCAACTAGATAAAGGAAATATGAACTCGTCTCCAAATCCAAGGCCACCGTAGGTTGGCATACCACCGTCAAGACTCCAATCCCAGTTATCCTGAAACAAGGATGCCATGAAGTCGACCTGTTCTTCTTGTCCATCTGTAGCAGCGGGGAGTTCTTGATTCCCGTTCTCATGGGGCTGTCCCTCGAGGCTGACGGACGGCCTTCGAGATGGGACTCGGGATGGGACTGCGGAGTTGCGTATTGCTTGGGAAGCGTCAGCGGGTCTTGTGTTTGTGGGTAGGGCACTTGTAGCTTACAGAAATACGCAGACCGTGCTTGGTCCCTTAGAACGAGCAAATGGTCCAGGTAGCCTCTCGCCCGGGCATTCTCTCTGCCGAGAACTCGGAGAAGTACCGTGGTGTTCTCCCAGGTCGCGTCGAGCTGCTGCTGATTGAAGTGCTTGCTCCCTCCAGCCTGGGCGCATTCGCCAAGAATGATTATACCCCCACAAGTCATAAGATCTAGGTAATAAGTAGGTCAGTGCTGTTAACTGTACAGATTATTGGGGGGGAAGAGTTACAGAATAGGCTGAACCACCATGCACCCGTTGCTTCGACTTCCCTCGCAGCCAGCAGGGACGCCGATAGCTCGTACGCCACCTGGACACAGGTAGTGGCGCACTGAGCCTGGAAAGCACCCTGTAGAGTATTCGCTTCCGCAGCGGCCTCATCCGAGCCCGAGCCCGTACCGCGCCGATGACGCGAGCGCCTCGCAGCAGCGCAGAAAGCGCTGAAGCTCGGCCGATACAGCAGGATCCTAAGATGGAGAAACCGCGCGTGCAGGACGTTTCGCTGTCGTTTTATAATATGGCCTCTAGCTCCCTGTATCGGAGCCCTGTCGTTGTCCCACCATTTCAGATGATTGACCAGGGAGGTTTTGAAGTCTTCGAGGAGACCGTCCAGACGAACGAGGGCGCTGAAGTCGGAAGATGAACTTGGCCAGTAGACGGAGGACAGGATCTTGCCGAGGATCTTGGCGAGTCGGATGTTCTCTACCACGAAGAGGTTCTGCGATACTAATCCTTCGGGTTGGATGCAGGAGGTGGTGTTTGGGCAAATGAACTCGTCGTCGACGGCGGCGGGAACGAGGACGTCGTCTGTCATTTGCAGGACGGGTGGCCTTCCCAAGGTCATACAGACTGTCCTAAGTGGTTGTCAGCATAAAAATGGCACCCAGACCATCGAGGTGACTTACATCTCCATTTGTAAACATCCATACCAGACTCTTCGACGGACCTCATTCTCCATAACAGATCTCTGATCAGCATGTCTCTCCGTATGCAGACCCAGCCCAACCGCTATCCGACAAGCAAGACCGATGATATTATAGCACCGAATTGGATATTCGCTCGACAGCGCATAGTGTCCTGCCAGGAGCAGAGCCTGCACATGCGACAAGTCACCTTTGTCGAGGATGTCCATCTGCAGCAAACTCCTCATCCTTGAGCCAAACATGGCCGATGCCGACTCCTTCTCCGGCAGGTCTGAGAACTCGCAGCCCAAAGCAAACATGGTGTTCAGAACGCAGAAGAACGATGCTTCAGGGCATTCGTCGCCGCCCACGCCAATATCACCAGCCTGGCCCGTCTCCACGCCCGAATAGCCCGTCGACGTCCATAGGGCCTCGTACCGCTTTCTGAACCAGGTAGAGTGCGTCCAGGGATAAAAGATGTGCACGCTATCAAAGTACAGATTTAGGAACTTGTCAGCGATCTGTCTCGGCGGTAGAGCAAACTCGGCCGTCAGCAGTGACGTCGCAGAAGATTGGTCCCGGCTCCGGAGTGGGGCCGTTGACCGGTGGCGGTTGGGATGGGGAACCTCTCGGAGAAGGGAATGGACCGAAGACTGGCCAAAGAACTCATCTTCCTGAGGGTTCAGGGCGAGCGTTGTAGCGCCCATGGTACTCACGGGACTTGGACCACCTGCCGCTGCATGGATAGTGCCCGGGGGTCTGTCTCTGTCTCTGGGGCTTTTGGGCGTGGCTTGTGCATCTTGGCGGAGCTGGTCGATCACCAGCTGCATCTCCTGCACCTGTTTCTGCAGCGACTTGATGTACCTAGCAAAAAATAATGAGCGCCCTGTCAGTTTTTTCCGTATAGTCATACTCACTCCTGCTCGCTCAGCTGCTTCGCCGTCCCAGCGATGACAGTGTAAACACACCGCGCAGCGGGCTCCCCTTTCTTCCTGCAAGGGTTACAGACAGGCTTAGTCCCGTCGCACTTGATCTTTCGTTCCCGACAGGAGTCGCATGCCAATGCGACTCTCTTCCGCTTCGATGGACGGGCCCCAACTTCCTCCTGTGTTTGTGGAGTGTCCATTGCGGAAAACAAGAGTGAAAAGAGCGGGTATTGAAGAAGCCGAGATTGAGGGGAGAATCTGGCCTTTTCACGGGCTGTACCCGGTGTTTCTCGGGTAGAACGGGATGGGTACGGGAAGTATCCGTGAGACACTATCTGCTTCTGGGTTAGAGCATCATCGGGTGGGAGTCTACCCGGGAGTCAAAATCGGGTCACGGGATATTTTATGTTGAAGAACCCAGAACGCCTGAGAAAGGCCTGGCCTTGTGGATGACAATTTTTACAGCTCATATTTGCTAGTTTCTCTCTCAAATTTCACCATGCTTAGATCACCGTCCAGTTCGCTGTTGAGGAGCCTCAGAAGACCCGCGTCGCGCTCCACAGCGGAGCTATTGTCTTACCGTTTTGTCAACAACGCCACTGCCAACCAAAGGAGGTCGTCACAAAAGAAGGACGAGAGTCAGACACATGAACAGCGAAAGAACCCAGTATTTCTGGCCTCTGCATTATCCGCAACTGCAACTACCGTTGGAGGAACATTATTGTACACAATATTCAGTCATAAGAAGGAGAAAGACGATGAGTCTCAGTATGCAAGCCGAGCTGAGATGGAATTGGTAAGAGATGAAAGGAAACGCAACGCATAACCAGATAGATCTAACTGAATGAATGCAGGCAGTGGAAGAAATAAGGAGAGCACTCGGCGAAGATGTAGTCAGTGTAGAAGATGAGATTCTCCATGCCCACGGTTACTCGGACTGGTCCACCATCAACATCGACCGACTGCCAGTGGCTGTCACGTTTCCCAAGACTACGGAGGAGGTTGCCATTATTGCAAAGATCTGCCACAAGAGACGCGTGCCGATGAGTAAGTAGTCCCCCAGAGTATGACAAGACTAGCAGAACTAACGGCGCAAGTTCCTTATTCTGGCGGTTCAAGTGTTGAAGGCCACTTCTCAGCACCTTTTGGTGGGGTCAGTGTTGACTTTGTCAACATGAACCAGATTTTGGAAGTTCACAGCGACGAGTAAGTTGTTTCGTGAAAGCAGTTGCCAGCGGTGAGGCTAAGTGTGCAGCTTGAATGTCGTCGTCCAGCCTTCTGTTCCATGGATGGATCTGAATGAGAAGATCAAAGACACTGGTCTATTTTTTCCCATTGATCCCGGCCCGTCTGTAAGTCTTGCCATTCTACGGGAAGAGCCTTCCTCTAACATATGCCCTAGGCTCAAATTGGTGGAATGGTTGGGACAAACTGCAGGTCAGTACTCCGGACAGGACAGAGGAACGAGCAGACCTAACAGTGCAGCAGCGGGACCAACGCTGTCAAGTACGGTACTATGAGAGACTGGGTGGTGAACCTCACTGTAGTCTTGAGCGACGGTACAATTCTCAAAACCCGACGGCGGCCGAGAAAATCGTCGGCAGGCTACAGCCTGAACTCGCTGTTTGTGGGATCAGAAGGCACCTTGGGTTTCGTCACGGAAGTGACCCTCAAACTTGCTCCCATCCCCGAACATACAGGCATCGCGGTAGTAACATTTCCATCAGTCAAGGCTGCCGCAACCATGGCCATAGACGTCATCCGACGCGGCGTGCCCATCAGCGCCGTCGAGATCCTTGACGAGGTCCTCATGAGCGTCATCAACAGAATGGGCGCAACATCGATGAAGTGGAATGAAGTGCCCACGTTGTTCTTCAAGTTCAGCGGTAGCGATGCCATAGTCAAGGATAGCATTGCACAGGTCCAGAGTATTTCCAAGAAGCATCACGCAAATGGCTTCCAGTACGAGAGCGATCCACACAAGCAGAAGGCTCTGTGGTCAGCACGGAAAGAGGCGCTGTGGAGCATGATGGCGCTTCGCGAGACAGACGGACATGTTTGGTCTACGGATGTCGCTGTTCCTCTATCCCGAGTGTCCGAGCTCATAGGTCAGTTCGCCAGCTCGATTGTTCCCCCTATGGACATTCCTAACCTTGTATAGACATATCCAAGAAGGAACTTGTTGAGCTAGGATTATTCGGTAGTATTCTCGGACACATCGGCGACGGCAACTTCCACGAGACGATCCTATTCGAGGAAAAGCAGCGCAAACAGGTCGAGGACTGCGTTCACAAAATGGTCTCGCGGGCTATTGAGATGGAGGGAACATGCACGGTAAGCAATGCTACCTAACTGTAAGCGGACATATCTAACAATGGCGACCAGGGCGAGCATGGGGTTGGACTTGGAAAGAAAGACTTTCTGCGGGAAGAGGTTGGCGATGTGCCGATCCAGGTCATGAGGGCTATCAAGACAAGTTTGGATCCGCTTTGGTTGATGAACCCAGGCAAGATCTTTGATCGCAGAGACTAGACCATTCGACAATAGACACACACATTACTATCTGATCTGTGTGCTGCGGATAACCGGCGACGCAATAAGCGGCCATGCCGACCGTGTGACAATCACCAGGTCTCAGCCATAAGCGGTGATCAGTAAGCGGTGGCCATTCGATAGCCTGATTCGTTGCATTTCCGTTTTCCAGAGAACTTTTGATTCAGCGTTGTGTTACATCGCTTACGGTGATCCCTCAATCCGAGCGGGCCGTACCGGGGTAAAGTAGAGTTATTACTCCGTAGTGTCTATCCTTCACTTCCAATCAGCTATGCTGAGTCGTATCCATAGCTTATAGGAAGATACACAGACTTGTCTATATAATCTTAAGGCTTCTTCGCATTTCAAAGATTGAGACCAACATCAGAGTCTATTTCAATCACTATTCTACACCAGATATCCATTCTAGCGACATATTTAGCGTCATACTACCAGCCATGGTTTCCCTACGCGACATCGGCCTTCTGCTCCTCGCAGCCCCAATCGCCACTGCAGCGCCAAAAGGCCCCTCCGAAGTAACCATCAAAACCCTCCCCTTCTCCAAACCAGAGGACACTTCCAAAGCACCTTCATCCTCAGCCGTCGCCTCACCCGCCTCTGACGCCGCCCAAAAAGCTGCATGCCAACTCCCCCTCCGCTTCACCAACTTCGCCCTCTACTCCGACACAGGTTGCCAGAACGTCATCTACGACCCCTTCATGCTCACCTGGGATCCGTGCAAGGGCTACCAGTGGACGAATGCGCTGGCGAATGGCGTTATCTTCCAGAGCATGAGGTGGACCGGGGGGAGCAATGCGCAGGACTTTTATGCTTGCCAGCAGGGCTTTTCGTGCGGTCAGGATGTTGCGCGAATTTCGCAGAGCTCGAATGTTTGTTCATCTGGTGGAGGGCTGCACTTTGACAAGCTTGCTGTTAACCCTTGAATGCATCTGAGCGGGCGTTGATATGGAGCTGTATCTCACTGGCGGATATCACAGCGGATTATAGCAGTGCAAACCGGGTCAAGGTCAAAGGGGACTTCCTGCTGCGATCTAATTTATAGCTATATTTAACCTCTTATTGATACAGAACTTGGACGATCACAGGATCTTTGCAGGGAGAACGATGCAAGAAAATTCGAGGCCGCCAAAAATTTGATTAGCTATTTTAACCATTTTTCTCGGATTCATATAAACGGAGGCATCCATGAGCCAGCGTGAATAATACCGCAAAGCTTCGTGTCGTAGCTCAACAAGCCATCCGGATCCAGATCATCATAGCTCCAGCCAACCTCTATTAAACCCTTTACAAGATCCATGTGCCGTGTACTAGACCTTTCCTGCGCTCGACGAATGGCTCTGAGTATACCACACCGCTGTCCATCTGTCCGAGCTTCACACGCAACAACAAACAGCGGCCAGGGCAAATCGCAAGTCTCGAGCTGACCGAGAATCTCTAGACCTGTTGAGACTAACGCTTGATGGCTCGGCTCGGAGCCGTTGTAGCTGTATGCAGAACGGTTGATCCAAAGGAGTGCCGCTATGCAGTGCAGCTTCGTCGCAGCGTGTATCCATGAGGTTGAGCCCGATATGGCAGAGGGCTCGATTGGCTTTTCCACATATCTTCGAAGCTGGCCTTCCAGCTCTACAAGGTCCTTTCTCGAGGCTGGGAATACTGGACCTCTGGGATTGGGGATCACTATGTTAAACACTTTGGAGATGATTCTCAGAACAATTGGGCTGCACCCTGTCGCATCTCCCTCCTCCTAGACACCTTTAGCTAATGAAATAGCAGAGGGTCGTTTCAACTCACAGTGGCATTCCATGATTCATCCCTGTCTAGAAAGTCTCCAGATATCCTCGTTCGACAGAGCGGTTTGTAAGTCTCTCTTCCGTAGTATAGCTGGCTGAACTCGATGATCGTCTCGTGATATAGAATCCATTCGATAATGACCTTACAACTAGCAGACAAAGTACCGCGTTCTTTACAAAACTGGAGAATCTGCTTGACGCCGAAGAGATATGCCGCCCACGCCACAGGGGTAGACATATGGAGGGTCTGATCTTTTAGCAACTGACATGTATGAGATACTTATTGTGACCTACTTCGTAAAGGTACAGCAGCATACTTGCGGCAAGGTTTCCAATGACCACAGAGTCCGGGTTTTCTGGGTTTAACGATATTCTCGTCATGGAAATAGCTCGACTCTTGAATCCTATTGCTCTCCCTTCGCCAAAGGCATGTAGGGCGGAGATTGCCAGCAGGCTGTTTAAGACGGCGACAGAAGACGGTGAGGAATCAGTGAGGCCAATCTGCAAGAGTAATTTTGAGAGAGACCCTAAAGGATTTAGTAGGAAAGATGGAGCATGTTGGATGTCTGGAGGTTTAGTATGACTTTTATGGTACAGGAGATTTCGAAGCGTACAATAGTGAATGAGACTACTGTCCTCCCTTTCCACCAGGGACAAATAGATAGAGCTTGGTATCGAGCCCTGTAGAATTCTTTCTTGGAATATGCCTTTATACAGCGGTCAGAAGGCTGGCCTAACGCGGCGAGGGAGACTCACGGGCATTTCCTGTAGCCACAGCATGGGACCAAGCTCTTACGTGCCATTTCTGCGTGTTAACAAAGAATCCCGGACGCGAAACGTCGACCTGCATATCACTCGGCCAGGAACAAGAAACCGCCATTGCTCTTTTTGCATCCCCATCTCGCGGCCACGATAAGCGTAGTCCGTAGCCTTTGCAACAAAGCGTTGATCGCCTGCAATTGTTGCATGTTGGAACTTTCCGGTCGCATCGGATCCGGCGATCTGGGCTGTCAGCAAGCCTGCTTCACAAAATGCAGGTGAATGTACCTCGACAAGTACCGCATGATCTGCTGGCCTTGAGTCTAATTTGGCTTTCCATGGTTAAAATGGATGTCAGTGCTAAACTGGAGCGGTATGTAGCTGCGAGAAAGGTATGAAATGTATGGAAAGGGAGCTTACATGCTATGCTCGTCCATAATTACAAAGCCATCTCGCTACGATAGCCCCGGTTAAATCCGTTCGCCCTTAAATAGCTCCAAGAAACAGACGAATCACCTACTAGGAAGCAAGCAAGCCCCACACCTTCAGGTTAATCGGGTTAGTCGTGCAACAGGGGTTTATTATCAGTATAGCTATCTATTGTTTCTGCTTCTTTAAGGATTATACTCTTAGTTAAAGAGATAAAAAGATGAGATATTGCCTCTGATTTTCTATAGTATTAACCATGTTCTGTATCAATACAGGATACCTTTATTCAATTTAATGGTATTATTCATTGCTTAACCTACAGACAGCCAATTACGTGCTGCATTCTCCGACTTGGACCCACTCTCGCGAAATCTTGCCAACTTCGTCTTGTCAGCCAATCATCTAAGCTTCTCAAACTTCTTCATGCTCGCTTTGTCAGGAATACGTCCACGACAAAGGTTACGTGATACATGAGATAGTCTGACTACAATCACTGTGACAAATCCCCTGGTGATTCCAATCGTATTCGTAATGTCTCGATGTATATAATGCGCAATGCCGTCCGCGCAGTATACGGTGCTCTATCATGAAACTAAATACCCTAGAGCTTTACCTTATCCTGTTCCATCTTTACCAACTAGCACCTTGCATCTCAAAGGTCCGACAACTATCACAACATGTCTCGTCCCTTTGAGCCCCAAGTTGCTGCTGTCCTCCCTGCCAAGCAGAGCCAACTCACCATCGAACAACGTCCTGTTCCAACCCCTGATAAAGGCAAAATCCTTGTTCGCAATGCAGTCGTCGCCGCAAACCCCTCGGACTGGAAGATTCAAGCCCTCGGTGCGATCATCAACAAGTTTCCAGCCGTGCTTGGCAGTGACCTCAGCGGTGTCGTTGAATCCGTTGGGCCCGATGTAACACGCTTTAAACCTGGTGATCGCGTTATAGGGTTTGCTATGGGCGTTCTCAACGGAAACAGTGACGAAGCAGCCTTCCAGACCTACACAATTCTCCAGGAATCGGCAACAACTCACCTGCCGGATAGCATCAGCTTCCAGGACGGCGCCGTACTTCCCGTCGGTATAGTCACCGCGTCTATCGCCCTGTTCAAAGGCCTGGGGTTGCCAATGCGTGAGAAGTCTGCAGAAGAGGACGGCGTTGTTTTTGTGTGGAGCGGTGCTTCGTCCGTTGGTGTGTCGGCGGTGCAGATCGCACATGGGCTGGGATGGACTGTATACGCAACTGCAAGTCAGAAACATCACGAGTGGCTCAAGACTTTGGGCGTGGCTGATTCGTGGGACTACCGTGACCCACAAGTCGCGCAGAAGATATCTCAAGCGTTGAAATCGTCTGGAACAAAGATCCGCGGGGTTATCGATGCCAGATCCGAAGGCAGCTCCTTCGATTCAGTCGTCGAGGTCCTCACTGCAGCTGATCTAGCACCAGACTGTAAAGTCACCACGCTGATGCCGTGGCCGGAAGAAAAGTCATTACCAGTCGGCGTTGAAGCACGTCACACCAACTGCTGGGGATTCACGGAGAAGTATCCAGATATCGCTGGCTGGATCTTCGGTGGTTGGTTGTCCAAGGCACTCGAAGACGGGAGAATCAAGCCTGCGCCGAGGGCTCGTGTCATCGAAGGTGGATTGAAAGCGACACAAGAAATGCTGAATCTTATTAAAGCTGGGGCAAGCGGTGAGAAGTTTGTCTTGGAAGTTTAAATCAATGACCTTGATACCAGATCATCACGTCATGAAACTTAGAATATTTAACGAATAAGTAGTGTAGTAATTTACTTTTAGTTCTTCTAATGAATCATATCTTAAATAGCAACGTCCAGCACAGCAGACACGCCTCTATCCAAGCTCTCAACCGCCCCAGCCAGCGCACTCTGAAACTCGGAAACATCAGCAACCCTCGCTCCAAAGATGACACCATTACTAGCAGCCTTCGCAATACCCGCATAGTCCGGACTAGGCGCAAACGAAATATTCAACTCCTCGTTCGTCGCCCTCGAAGCAGGTCCATCAGGGTGAACCAGCAGCATGGACCGCTTAGGGGCATTCCAGCCAAGGTTGTTCAGCACGATGGTCAGGACGGGAATGCCGTAGCGCGCGGAGATCCAGTATACGCTTGAGGGCACAGAGAACATGTATGATCCGTCGCCTACGATTTGCACAACGTAGCGTTTGCGCTTGCCGGGGATGAGAGCGTCTGCTGCGTCGGCGGCGAGTTTGATTCCTAAAGCACCGCCGCCGCTCCAGCCGAGACCGCCTCCGCCGCAGTGGATCCATTGTCCGGGGATCGTAGCGCGGATTTGGTCCGACACTGAGATCATGTTTGTGATGGCCTCCACGGCCCAGATTGTGTCCTCGGGTAGCTTGGCGCGTAGTGTCGAGCAGACGTAGTCTGTTGTGAGCTTGCCCGAGTCCAGAGGCTTGGCCTTCGCATCAAGTGTTTGTATACGCTCTGCATAAGACTTCTGAAGAGCTTGCTCCCGACGGTCAAACTCTGAAGTGGCAAGCTTCTCAGAGAGTGATGCCCGGAGATAATCTGTAATCTGTCGCAGCGAAATCTCCGCATCAACACGATACCGCTGCTCAGCATCGATATAAAACACCAGCATGCTCTCCTTCAACGGATCGACGTCGAGATGGAAGATCCTCGCGTCTTTCTTGGGTTTGCAGAGCTTGTTAATCCACGGGACGTCACAGTCCAGAATAAGAAAAACATCGGCGTTCTGAATCGCCGAGTCAACGCCATACTTCATACCCAACCACCCAGGATGATCAGCAGGGAAGCACATATCCGAGCATCCCGTATCAAGAACCCTTAGGCCCTTGATAGTATTCGCCAGCGCCACAAGAGGCTCAACAGCTGCGTGGTTCCGACCGGTGAAACCGACGATGACCAGCGGATCAGAGGCGTTGACTAATGCCTCGGCGATTTCTTGCACGGCTTCTTGCGGTAGCGCTGCGGGTGCGACTGGTTTCCAGAAGGCGGAGTTGATGCTGTATGGCTCGATGGTCTCCTCCATCACTTCGCGGGCGCCCATGAGATATGAGGGACCCTGGGGGTGACTTGTTGCGAGTTGCAGGGCGCGACGGACCATTTGCTTGACGTTCTTTCCAGTCTTGATCTCTCCTACATAACGGCAGTACTGAGAGACAATTTGCTTCTGATCAGGGACATCTTGAATCCAGTGGCTGTGAGGATATTAGTGAAGTTCGCCTGAGATGAAATTGTGGACTCACATAAACTCAGTCCTCGAACCGAGAAGTTCTCCCTCAATGGAATAAGGCGATAATCCAGCAAATATTAAAACTGGTGCCCGTCCCATCGCAGCATTATGGATAGCAGCCGCAAGAGCAGAGGTGCCGACATCAACGTGCACAATAACACACTGCGCTTCGCCACTCAATCTTGCGTATCCATCTGCCATGGACAACGCGACCATTTCATTCGGGCATGTGATAATCCTAGGAAATTTATCTTTCAATTCCCGCTGGCCTCTGACCATAGCCTCAAGAATACTGGGATGGTCAGACCCGAGATTGACGAAGCAGTTCTTGACGCCTGCCTCGACCAGGGCCTCGAAGAAGGCGAAAGATGTTGTGTACCTGCGCAATGTTAGTCCCGTCTAGTATCATTTCGAAAATTGACGTACATGCTGGGCTTCCTCGATGCAGGATCTGTACGATCTGATTCTGTTGCTTGAGCTTCTAATTTCATTCTGTAACTTATGTAAAGTGATTGATGATAAGTTGGGCCAATTTCATGAGGCCTTTCTCTACGTTTAATGTTGCAGCGCGGGATCCATCCGAAGAGGAGTTCCCCAGTCACGGTTGGTACCCGAGCGGGGGATCGGCTCTGGCAACTGACTTCGGCAGTGGAAGCGTGATCCCCACTCACAGCTTCACAACAGACCCGTATTATGACAGTGAAAGCGACTAGAGATATCTATCAATCAAATGCAACATCTTTGCAGCCTGTGCCGCCTCTCAGCAGTATCACTGGACTAAACAGTAAGCATCATTGTATGGATTCATCACCGCCCATGCTCGGCTATTCTGCTACATAAATGCTGAGTCAAGTTTGTAATTCCGAAATTTCCGAATGATTCAGCACAGCATATATCAGGAACTAATCCGAGTTTCCGGTTTGTGCCCGACCTCAAGAAGCCAAGCATTGCTAATGCATCCTTCAGCGGGCGAGGCAATAAAGTACAGGGATTTTTTCGTAACCGACGCATGCTTGTGCCAGTTAAACTTGTTGGTTTGCATTTCCCCCTAGACAGGCACTAACGAGGTAGTATTCGTTAACGCACGGCCAGGTGGCATGCTTCAATGAGACTTCCGTGCTTGATACGAGTGAATCGAGGGAGCAAGCCACATGGAGGTCCAGACCCGTTTGATCGCCCCGGTCAACCTTAACACTGTTCCCATCCCCGTATCTTACCCATAAAAGCATCCGGGAACGACCCGGGTCATTGTAACGCACTATGTGAGAAAGTATTTGGAATTACGAGCCAAGATGGACATGTGGGTAGTATCTCTCTCTTCCTCGGATCTGATCCACGACGACATTCCCATGCTGCTTCGTCGTCATCCTACCATGTCGTCTTGGACCTTGTTACCCCGGGATTACTCTTCCATCACGCGGGGAGCATCCCCCGCCCTCCACACCCCGCACTCGACTATACCCCTTCAGTATGCCGATCTAGGTCCTTTCGTCCAATGCCAGCCGTCAGGATGTAAGAGCTACTGAGTTAAAAGGCAGGCCGCTCGTTTCCATAAGAAGGGCGGCATGCACCACCCTGTTCAATCCGCATCACACAGCTCAACGACAATCATCTCTTCGTTTCATCATGGCTGACCTCAACGAGAAAGCGGCTTTTGACCATGCTTCCCTCAAGGGTGCTGAGTCTACCGTGGAGCAAACGCCTGAGGAATTAGAGGCCACCAAGAAGCTTCTGCGCAAGTGCGATTTCCATCTGCTTCCTCCGCTGACGGTGATCTTCTTTCTTTCCTTTATGGATAGAACCAATATCGGTAAGTTGCTATGATGTGGAGAGGGACTTTGGCAGGTTGAGCTGACGGGGAAACCTTGACATTCAGGCAACGCAAAGATCCAGGGCATGACGCAGGATCTCAACATGACCGGGAGTGATTACAACATGGCGCTCTTCGTCTTCTTCATCCCCGTACGTCGATCGATCGGATACAAAGTATACCAATTCGCTGACTCGAATCATGCAGTACATCATTTTTGAAGTTCCGTCCAACATCATGATCAAGAGGCTCTCGCCTTCTCTTTGGCTCGCTGGAATCACCGTTCTTTGGGGTATGCCACTTGACTCCGTCTTTGATCAACGTTAGACTGACATACACAGGCATTTCCACCGTCGGAATGGGCCTCGTCCATAACGTGCAGGGCCTGATCGCCTGCAGAGTGCTCCTCGGCTTCTTCGAGGCTGGCATTGTGCCCGGCTGCATCTACCTTATCAGCATGTACTACCGACGCTATGAAGTCCAGTGGCGCATGTCTCTGTTCTTCAGCGCCGCTATCTTGGCTGGTGCCTTCTCTGGTCTTTTGGCTTTTGCTATTGCGAAGATGCATGATGTCGGTGGTCTTGAGGCATGGCGCTGGTACGTCTTCCTCCCCCCCCCCCCCCAATAGCTTCAATTTGCTAATACCAGAGTAGGATCTTCATTCTTGAAGGAATTCTCACAGTAGTTGTCGGTGTCATTGCCAAATGGTGGATCCCCGATTGGCCCGAGGCTGCAAAGTTCCTCAACGACGATGAACGATCTAGACTTATCGCTCGTCTGGCTGACGACTCGGGTGATGCCAAGATGGACCATCTCAACAAGGCATCCTGGAAGAGAATCTTGACTGACTGGAAGATTTATCTTGGCACCCTGGCATACTTTGGCATCGTCAACAACGGCTATGCTGGCTCGGTAAGTTTCCGTCGTGCCTAATATGAAGCATAGCTGACCCTTGCAGTTCTTCATCCCTACTATTCTTCGAGAGATGGGCTATGCCGCTGAGCGTGCACAGGTGCTCACTATCCCAGTGTACATCGTTGCAACCATCGGGTGTCTCTCAGCCGCGTACCTCGCCGACCGTCTCCGTCATCGATACGGCTTCACCATGTTCGGCGTCGTCATGACTAGCATCGGCTACATCCTCCTTCTCCTCCAGCACCAAGTCCCCACCGCAGCACGATACTTTGCCCTCTTCCTTCTCGTCACAGGCGGATACATCACACAGCCTGTCCTTCTCGGATGGCTATCCAATACCATGGGCGGACACTACAAGCGCTCTATTGCATCAGCTACACAAGTTGGCTTTGGTAACCTTGGTGGCATCGTCGCTTCTAACGTGTATCTCACACGTGAGGCGCCTGAGTACTGGACTGGTCTCGGAGTCAGTCTTGGTATGGTGTGGATTTGTGGTATTTCTTGTACCGCGTTTTACTTCCTTGCGATTAGAGAGAATAAGAAGAGAGATCGTGGGGAAAGGGATCACAGACTCCAGGGAGCTGATGCTGATAACTTGGGCGACGATCATCCTCACTGGAGATATGCCACTTAGATCAAGAGATTGTAAGGGTACTTTACATTAATACATCTGACTGAATCATATTACCCTTGGCCGGGGTTCAAACAAATCTTGAGCGTTATGTTGATCAAGTGTTGGCTAGCTATAGCTAACTGCCGATTGTATCACAGGCCCTGTCTCGTCTGCAATTGGACATGTCAGCCCCACCACACATGGGAGCTTCAGGCCTCGTAATCCCCCTCTCTAGGCTAAACCTCACGCCATTAGCCGGGCAATGGAGTCATTTAAATCAGGCCTACCTTGTTCTTCACACACCATAAACTTGGTTGCGCTGCCTCTATCATGATGGACTCGACCGATCAAAGCCGTCAAAGTCTTGGTAATCTCAATCGCCTTCCTCTCGAGCTTCTAAATCAAGTCATCTACACTCTGCCTAACGCCGACATCAAGAATCTCCGGCTCACATGCTCCTGTCTAGGGAGTATCTCTCTCCCACGTTTCAGTCGAGCGTTCATATCTGCTAACCTGCGCGACATCGAGGTTTTCACTTCGATTGCGAACCATGATGTCTTTCGGTTCAAAATCACTGAAATCATCTACGATGACTCGCGCTTTGATCACTCTTGGAGCAGACGGTTTAAAGAGGTGAACCAAGACACCGACGATACCACAAGAGTGCCGTACTGGTTTAGAAGGCTTTACTGTTCCATCATTGGCGCCATTGACACTAAGGAGGAAGAGTATCAATCCATGCCTCATGTCAAGGAAGCTTTCAAGACTCGCTGCACCCTGGTTGAATCATATGGGGTATATCGCACGCTTAAAACGCAGCAAGACGAAGTACTTTCCACGGATCGGGATTCTGGCGCTCTGAGATACGGCCTTTCACACTTTCCAAACCTGAAAAGAGTTACTTTGAGTCCTGCTGCTCATGGAATCCTCGGAAGACCTTTGTATCCCACGCCTACTATCAGGTCTCTTCCGCAGGGCCTAATATATCCTCTAGAGCGTGGTTGGCCTGCGTCAGTCGCGTTAGAGGAACATCCTCTCACGGCGTGGGAAGACAAATCCAGGCAAGAATGGCGTGTATTCTGTGTCGTCACGAAGGAGATCGCTCAGCACATTCGTGAGAACCCAATGTGTGGCCTCTCCGAGCTTGTCGTGGAAAGCCGGCAGCTTTGGACAGGAATAAGCTGCCGTGTCTTTGCTAACCCAGTCAGTGAGGAGTATCGAGACCTTGTTACGATCCTGAGTCATCCCCCGCTAAGACGCCTGGAGCTATCACTTGCTTGCGGTAGTGAACCTAGGGAGAATTGGCCATCTTTCCGTTCTGGGCTCCTCTTGGGCGCTCTGAGCAATGCAAAAAATTTGCAAGATCTTCGTTTCGATACTAGAATTCCTTTTATAAGCAAGAAATGGCTCGACTTTGTGGATGGTGAACAGAATGGTATGCCCCTGCGGAGCATGTTCCCAATCAATGAGTGGTCGGCCCTACGTCGCTTTGCACTCTCTCGTTCTTTCGTTAAACAGAGAGACATTATGGCCTTCATTACCGACCTCCCGTTAACACTGGAGTCGCTTGAGTTGAGCTTCCTTAGTTTTCTTCCCCGTGAGGGAAGTTACAGGGATCTATTACAGGATATGCGTGATAACCTGGGATGGAGAGAAAGGCCGGCGGGCAATCAGCCAAAGCTCATTGTATTTGTTGTTGAGACTGAACTCATTGCAAATGGCGCTGCTATAGATGTCAGTCGTGCGGTAACGGACTACATGTATCACCACGGAGAAAATCCATTTGTAGAGGACCAGATCATGGAGGTTTTGGAGGGCAAAGGGACACTAGTAGATTTCCTGCATCCGACGTACGACAAGGAATCGTATTACGATAGGATCGCATCAGTCTAGTAATCACAGCCCATGGTTAACGGATAAGGCATTAGTCTCTCCATCTTCCGTTGTTCTGGCTAATCTGCCCTCACAAACCCGTTAAACTTCAATAATCTTCCAGTTTATATTGGCCCATTCCAGTCCACTTTCGTCACATCATTCAGGTGAATGTGGGGCCTGGCTTGGTGAGATAGGGATGATTACTCTGTATATGGCAAACCTTACTTCAGTCCGAATCCATTTTATGGCCAATTATGACGGTTCGACTGTTAATATCATTGTTCTTATAGCTTTGAATCGTAAGTATCTACATAAGTAAGATTGATAGATGTCACTACATACCTCAGAGTCGCAACGGACCCAGTGTCAAATTGGATATTCACAGGCGAATCAACCGGGAGATATGCCCAGACTTTCCAAAGACATCGAAGGAAAGTACCATGCCCAACCTGCTTTCTTATTAGCCAACTCTTTTACCAAAGAACAATGTGTCAGAAGACTGTCGCGGATTTTGTCTCTGGGAAGCAAAAACATACTACCATGATATTTCCATCTTTTCTATTATCCATGTAATCTTTTTGAAGGTCATAAATAGAGGAAATTACGTCATTGACACGTCTGGTTATATCTTCTACTGATCTGGAGACGAAAAAAGGAAAGGTTAGCGGTGCCTAAGAGAAGGAGATGGAATCATACTCTCCACCCTCACATCCACCGGCCCAGATTGACCACTCCGCTGATGTATCAAGTCCCTTCTCTGCTCTCAAATCTCTAATCTGTTGAGTCGTCATTCCTTCGTAGTCTCCATGGTCCCACTCTCTGAAAACTTCTGTGAAGGTAGTTCTTGACGTCAATTCGGGGTAGTCTTCGGTCACGAGCTTAAAAGTTTCTCTTGCTCGGATTCTTGGGCTCACAAAGATATGAACAAGGTGTGATGGGTCGATAAGTTTACCAGGACCAAAAAAGCTGTCTCCAAGAGCAATTGCCTCCTTCCTCCCAGTATCTGTGAGCTCTATATCTGTTTTACCTGTGTACTTTCCGAGCTTCGACCATTCTGTTTGGCCTATTTCCAAGACAGGCACGATCATCAGCAACGTCAAGGGAAGGTGCCAAGCATTTGATATCAGACTTACCGTGTCTTATAAGAAATACCAAAGGCGCCATTATGGCATTTCTTGTGGCAGAATTTGGGTTGCAAGATATAAAGCGTGAAGAGTTTATGAGGGGTATGGTGTGACTCCTGGGCGGTAGGAGGTGGCAAAACCTCCAACTGCGCAGTTGGTCAGTGTCATCACTGGGGATTGAGCAGGGCTGCGAGGTTGTTGCTGGAAGGGTGAAGCCGGGGCGTTTCTTTCTCGTAACCGCACCAGCTTATCGCTACCTTCTGTCTCGCTCCCCAGATAATAGCCTACAGCTCCTTCATCCTCATATGACCCTACATTTTTACCAGTTGATTCTGAGGATTCCAAGAACAGGAATGCCAAGGCGGCCCATTGTTCATTTCTGGTATGATCGGTTCAGGCAAGTTCAGCATCGCTACTACTTCCCTCGATTTATAAGATGATATGGATCAGATGACTATTTTAATCCTTTGACAGAGACAAGTGTGAGTAATCTGCAATTTGATAATAATTCAGAGCCTATGATACGAAAACTATAAAAGGAGTGTGACGCTTCAACAGATATCCAAGGAAAGTAACAGGATAAAGAGACGAACAAAGAAGACAACAGGAGCGACATGAGGAAACAAAATCCAAGCCTAAGCACAGATGCATCGGCGACGGCTGAATAGCGACCTGCGCCCATGCCCATGCACAGAACAGCTGTCGTCGAAAGACCTTGCACTGATTGAAGG
Organism: Fusarium lyarnte (nom. inval.); assembly: GCA_014898885.1. Taxonomy (NCBI): domain Eukaryota; kingdom Fungi; phylum Ascomycota; class Sordariomycetes; order Hypocreales; family Nectriaceae; genus Fusarium; species Fusarium lyarnte (nom. inval.). The sequence continues at coordinate 22,777 of JAAVUB010000442.1, forward strand.
CCGAGAAGCCATGTTATCCTCGAGCTCCTTGATCTTGACAGTCATGGCATTCATCATGTCAAGAAGATCGTGTTCATTCTCCTCCTTAGCAGTCGTCTTTCTGCCTTGTCCTCCATAAGTTGAGCTGCATACTGTTAGATCACTAACTGCGTGCCTTCCATGTGATACATACCCGGCGGTTGTAAAGGAAGATGTAGTACCATTCCGGCTCGAAGGGCTGGCGTGGGGAGACTCATCAATCTCATCCACGTCAATGTCCTGATTGAAAGAACATCGTCGCGAAGAGCAGTTGTACCATGCGCTCGGCACAGGTCCATTGCCCTCGTTTCGTCGACTGTGATGCCCGCATTGACATCGGGGGTTGGCAGAGGATACGCCCTGCATGTCATCCCAGGTGATAAACTGGCGTTTATGGCCGGCTTGACAATAGTAGTAGGGACGGCCAGCTGTCGGGCTACGCTTTGCAGGATCGACTCTGCTGCGCTTGGGAGTGCTGGGGCATAGAGGACAGTTTGGGGGCTGGATGAGAGGGAACTGGGGGGTCATGGTGTGGTGGGATGGGTGATAGGCTTCCATTTTGTGAAGATTGTTGTTCAAAGGGCTTATAGATGGTAGTTTGGAGTGCAGAGTTGATTTTGACTGATATATACGACGGCATGATCGCCCTTTAAATGCTTTTAACAAATCCTTCTTGACTCGGAGTGACTCATGTGTTAATGTGCAGACGTCACCCACAATGCTGTTCTGGACCATTGAATCCAGATTCTTGTCAGTCGTGGTCGCCTTGGCAGGCCGCGAGGCTGATTTCAACCATCATATCATGAATACGAACATGGGTAACGCAGGTCAATGGGCAGATATGCGTGTCTCGTTTTCTGTCATGATACGCCATCGGGATCAAAGTCCTCCAAGATATATTAACATAATAAGCATCGCTGAGTCGTTTATTGAGTGCTCTGTTATCTAATCTTCTCCTTCTCGCTATATGCCTACTTTAGCTTCAACTTTTCAACTGTCCAGTTTGCAATTTCGCCCCCATACTTCAACGCTCTACTGCTCCCTTCCCGTCGTGGCGCGCCCACGCCAAGCGTCTCAGGTTTACCGAAGAGTGTCACGCCGACGTCGTCGATAAGCAAGCCTCGAAACAAATACTGAAGTTTGATTTGAGGGTCTCGTTGCCTCAACTGAGAATGGGATCGAACTGCAGCTATCGGCATTTGCATCATCCACTAAAAGGTTCGTCATAACCGCCAAACGAAACTCAACTGATACGTTTTTGCTTCCAATTACGATACCCTTATTCTTTCAGCTTGCGGTGCGGCTGAGTATCTGTCTGCGTATGTTGTTACGCAGCTTCTTGGAGTTGGGCGGTAAATGGTTGGCTCTCAGTCGCTGGTCAAAATTCAGCTGATGAGGTTAACCAATTGACAGCATCTTCACGACTCTGTTGGCCGCGACCGTTGAACTGGGCGATTAGAATCAGCAATAAGCTTAAAATAAATGACGTATGACATGTTCTTGGATTCAAGATGATGCTTCTTATTGGGCACCAAGTACATGGCTTGAGGCGATATGCGACCCCAAATTGGATGACATCTACGCCTGCTTCCTTAGAGTGCCTCACCGACAACTACTCCTCATTTACTAACAATCATTTCCTGTTGCTACTTTCAAACTTCGTGTTCTATGTATAACTCTTTTGACTCTCAAATGTCTTCTTCCTACTTCGTTACGGTGGGCTTTCAAAAACAAACCCGGGTAATCTCCGACAAGAGCCCCCGACCCCTTATGGCCCTTCACCATTGTCAGAATTCATGGTACAATGTCTAAGTTGTGGGCCAGATATTTTATTTGCAGCAGAGACTTGTGGCTGGGAGCTTAAATCAGCATACAGAACTTAGCTAGTCAGAATTCATAGACAGTCCTCAATCCTAATTTCTCCGTAGTCGTCTTTGTTTAATCATGGCACTGCACTTTCTACAGTCCCACTGTCACAGAGCTGGCCACTCGACCGCGGGTAGAAGTCGGAGACTTTTGATACAACAGTGCTTCCTGTTCACTCATAGGACTCCGGCCATCCGAGATTCGACAACTGTCTAAGCACAAGTTAAGGACAAGAGGAAATGGTCTGAGTTGTGACATGACAAGTGATCCTGAAAAATAGCGCAACACCAACGCATAGACCCTTGTGATAAGAGCTCTTTAGCATCGACAAAAGTTCATGAATTATACCCAGCTCTAATAAATGGGTTGTTGCATATCATTGCCGTGTTGGTAGGGGACAATTGTCGCGAAGCAGTTGCACGGCATCTTTATGCCGAATTTAGCGCCGATCGCGACTGATAACAGGATAGCATGGATATTCATGCATGCAACTCTCGTGTTAAGATCAGAGATCATCAGGGTCTGCTCATCTTCAAAACCTAAGTTAAATGCCTAATTCTTGTCTGTTGAAGTCCAGATGATCTTTGTATGTATTGATATGCTAGATATTGTGTAATTGCATTCCGCGTTGCAGTTAGTCATCGGAAGATTGAACCCCTGTCATTTTAAAAGGCACATCACGCCAACTCCCGCAGTCAGCTGTGAAAGATGCCGCTTTCATTCCGGGCTCGGCGCACTTACCAGATCAAGCTTGATTACAATCAGGTCCCAGACTCAACCTCTCTCCAATCATCTCACACGAAGCCGCGGGTGTGCCCACATTCGGAAGCCAGGCTACATCAGTGATAGCGGTATTATAAAAGGTCCCTTTCAGATAGGCAAGTGGTATAAAGCCCGATAGACATGACTGCCGGGGCTAATGGTGAAATGTCCAGAAAAGGGAGGAGGTACGGTTTCCGTGCAGCTACAGAGAGGTGATAGAATATTCCGCACTCACGATACTCATTAGTAGCCGTGGACTTTGCAGCCGATTAAACGGAAGAACGGCATTGAGGGTATCAGAGGTTAAGGACCTTCGGTTTGAGGTTTAGTGTACTCTGAATAATAGGATAGATAGTAAATCGCATAGGAAGTACTATAGACGCAAAATCTATATAAGTTTGAGAAAATGCCAAGAGAAATAGAATATCCAGAAGCATCAGAAACCATCAAGCTCATCTCATCTCTTCAAGTCCAACACTACCAACTCAACCTTCACCATGAAGTTCACTCTCTTCCTCGCTGCCGCCAGCCTTGCCCTCGCTGCTCCTGGCACCAAGCTCACTCCCCGTGACACCTCTCCCCTTGTCCCTCGCTCTGCCCGCCGAGCCAGGTACAGCTCTCACCCCAACCAGCGCCTCACGTCTCTTGATTCCGCTCGCACCAAGAACGACCAGTACTCTGGCAACTGGGCCGGCGCTGTTCAGATCGGCAGCGGATACAACAAAGTCCAGGGTACCATCACCGTCCCTGAGGTCAGCGGTGCCGACGGCGCTGCTGCTTCTGCCTGGGTCGGTATCGACGGTGATACCTGCCAGACTGCCATTCTTCAGACTGGTATCTCCTTCTACGCCGATGGGTCTTTCGATGCTTGGTATGAGTGGATTCCCGACTACGCCTACAGCTTCAGCAACTTTGACGTCTCCGTCGGCGACCAGATTCGCATGACCGTTGACGCTTCTTCCAAGACGAAGGGTGTCGCCACCCTTGAGAACCTTACCACCAACCAGAAGGTCACCCATAGCTTCACCAACACTCCTTCTACCCTCTGCGAGACCAACGCTGAGTGGATTGTTGAGGCTTTCCAGGAGGGCGGCAGCCAGGTTGACCTTGCCAACTTTGGCACTGTCACTTTCAAGAATGCTGTTGTTTCTGGAACCCAGGGTACTTCTGGTCCTTCTGGAGCTCAGATCATTGATATCTCTCCTGACCAGGGCGAGACTGTCCAGGCTGTTGGTTCCATCACCAGCAACTCTGTCACTGTCAAGTATGTTGGCAACTAGAGACCTGAGTACGACTTTAGCTTGATGTGTTGACTGGAGACGACTTGGATGAGTTACACAAGATTGGACATGGAGAATTTGGTACATACTATGGAGCTGTTGAAGATGGAGAGGCGGGATCGAGTTAGTACTTCAACGTATATATAAATTGAATATTGTACATGGCTGAAATTTGGCACGATCCGTTCCTCTAGCAATGTAGTGAGGTCACTTTCATGGATACGACGAGGAATAAAACCATCCTAGCCAATAGATAATAGTCCATATCATAGCAAAGATTTCGGGAGTGGGCCTTCATCGATATATGATTCATGCGAGCTTTTGGCAAGTCCAGCCACAAGAATGACAGACACTGAAATATTAAAGGAGGTCCATATGACTAGGGAGTGGACAGGTTTTATAACAGTGGATATAGTATGCCCTGCAACGACATAAACTTGACCAAGAGCTTCAGCGCCATGTCTCAGCGTCTTTCCCGTGGAAATCCAGTACTACTGCTCCTGCAGAAGACGCGAAGAATTGGCAGCATTTGTCTCTCCAGGGACCACTACCGGCTCAGAGATATGTGTCAAGCTCCCTGCGATGTTGGGCTGATTGCTCCAGGTTGTATCGATAAGGGAGTTGCTTGCGATGCTAAGCTCGTTGGCTTCTTGTGGCGCTACTAGACGTCAGTTTTGTACCAGAAAGAGAAACAAAACATACCGCTTAGAGGAGCAGAGGGCTCAATAGTATCGCTGCTTGGGTAACGATCAAGGATGGCCTTTGCCACAGAAGCTGCTGTCACGGCTGCGAAGTCTTTCCATGCTTTGTTGCTGTGACTATCGGCATAACCGGAAATCCCTCTAACTATTATGGTTGGGATCTCATCCCATATACCAGCTCCTTCCATTTCGAAGGCATCAAGATTATATTTCGCAGCGATTTCATCCCGATAAGGGCCATTTTTGACAGGTTGAGCTGCTGAACCAAATCGTCCGAGGAATACTTGCGGGGTGAAATCTGCACCTTCAGGAAGATCCTCCTCACGCCATCGGGGAAGTAACTTGGACAGATCACACCCAGCCTCTGTGCATGAGGATCTGTAAGTTGTTTCACAGAAGCCATAAGGATCAGTAGCACACAAAGTGCAAGACTCTTTGTGTTCATGTTGATAATCCGCGGGGAACAGCCTGTCTTCATTCGCTCCGGGATATTGGTAGTTGGCTTTCCGCTCTGCTTTCAGCGCAGCCTCTTGCAAATCCTTCAGGTGGCTTGTCGCAGCTGTCCTCAGACGCTTTCTCACGAACTGCACTTCATATCCTGCCAGAATGCTTCGTAAATCTTGACTTGCTCTTTGAATCATATCCTCGGCTTCCTCGTTCAAAACAAAGCCTCCCGGGTAAAGTGTGCCAAAGTCATGCTGGGTAATGCTCTTGCCAATCACTACATCGCCGAGGTATGCGTCCATGCCCTCGATGCGTGGCATACCGCCGCAGGTGCCAACGAGCAGCGCAAGCTTGAGATTACGGTAGCTTAATGTCAGGTAAGCCGATCCAGCTGCCGAGTTGTTTGTTCCAGGAGCAGGTAAAGTCACCAAGACGACGTTGTGCTGTCCAATTCGTCCAGTGATGTAGTTGTTCATGTCTGAGTCTAATCGGCCGTAAGGATCACTTGTCTCGTCCCAAAATTCCTCAAAGAGTAGCGTGACAGCATCAGCCTCACGGGGGAGAGCGCACACGATTGCTACTCGAAAGTCATCGCGGTGCTTGGGAGGATCTGTTGAAACCATCTTCCTGCTGATGATGTGATGTGACTTGGCTTTATTGCAAAAAAGACCTCACAAGGATGTGATGAGGGGCTGGCTGCAGCATGATGTTGGTTCATCACGTGCACAGCTGAAATTCCATCTGCATGTACTTCAATTACTAGAGTTCAAGCGGTTCTATTTACGTTATGAAATTAATTATGTGATTTAAGCCAGGCACAACCGAAAGCGGGATTTACATATAAGATGATCCGGAAACCAAAAAGCCATCCCATATGCACCGGCCCGTCCCGGAGCTATCCGCATAATACAACGCCTATAGGCACGGCCAATTTAAACAATATTTTATTTTAGCAAAAATTCTAAAATGCTTTCTCTAAAGCTCAAAATGGTCCTCGATAGCCACTGGATAACTATAAGCATTCTATGAAATGCGTGTAGGGGATTGTAAGAAGGTTCTAAATTCATCTGGCAATTGTAAAAGTTTAGAGCGCACAAGAGACAGGCATAAGCATTTGGGAATGCCACTTACAATATCTAGCTATGTCTTTATCGGATATCGAATAAACAACATCAGTACTAACTCAACTGATAATGGAGAATACCCTACAGCACTGTGATTGGCTCCACTGACTTCACCGCACCCAAATACAGTCTTTATCTCTCATGTAACGGCTATTAGCCTTTAAGCATACATCTTGGCATTGAGATAGCCGGGCCATATATCTGTACTCCGGATCATTTTATGCTTATCTCGTCGCATTTAGTTTCCCTTCCTCAACAAGCTTAATTGCAAAAACCCCGCACTGAAGCTCCGCACTGTACAAGGATTCTTCGCGCTCACGAGTCATCCTTCTGTCTTGGCACGTAACGAGCAGACAAATTTATGCTTATCATCAGTAGGAATGAACTAGGCAATAGGCGAGTCTTTTGTCGGGAAAGATGTTCGGTGATCGGGAAACTATCCCGATTACCGCTCTTGGAGATAAAATGCTACATGTTCCCCGACAAATCATTCTGACTCCTATCCTGCATTTCACTCATCTCCTCCCTTGGATTTTCCTGTGATTAAAATGGCTTCAAAAATTGATGATAAGCCTTCCCCGGAGCAGCGTGTCTCTAAAGACCTTGCAGATGGCGAGATTGTCAAGCCGGGAGATGCACTGGCTGACGATGAGGAGCTCACCATTGCGCTGGCAAACTACGTCCCAGATACAGCCGAGGAAAGATGTCTTGTCCGCAAGATTGACTTTACGCTTCTTCCTTGTTTGTGGTGGATGTATGTCCTTGCGTACTTGGATCGTGGAAACATCGTAGGTCTACTGATGCTATCGCGGGGTATAGGCAGTGACTGACTTGTGTAGGCGAATGCCAACGCAGCTGGCATGAGTGAGAGTCTTAATATGAAGGATAACGGTATAGCTCTACCTTCAACATCCTATTACCATATTCGCTGACATCAAGATGCTAGATTACTCCCTCCTTGTGTACCTGTTCTTCGTGGGCTACTTCCTCTGTGAAGTCCCCTCCAACATGATCATGAACAAATGCCGACCCTCAATCTACCTCCCAACCATCGTCTGGGTCTGGGGCTTCATCGTGATCGCCCTTTCACAAGCCAAGAACTACAAGGGCTTCCTTGCCGGACGGTTCTTCCTCGGCTGCATCGAAGCTGGTCTCTTCCCAGGTGCCATCTATCTTTTGACATGCTGGTACACCAAGAAGGAAATCGGTATGCACTATTACTTCAGTGATCTTTCGCAATTTACTGACTCTCGGCAGGCAAACGATTCTGTATCTTCTATACCTCTGGCTGCATCGCCCCAGCTTTGGGTGGCATCATGGCCGGTGCCATTGTTAAAGGTCTCGAAGGAGTCCGAGGCATTCCAGGCTGGCGGTGGCTATTCATCGTCGAGGGTGCGCTCACCGTCTTCTGCGGTTTCGGGCTGTACTTTCTTTTACCAGACTACCCCCGCAATGCCCGCTACTTCTCTCCCGACCAGCGTCGCCTCGCGCAGATTCGCATCCTCGTAGATCGACAGGTCAGCGTCGGCAGCACGACACGCCGTATGACCTCATGGCAGGCTTTCAAGGCTGTTGTCACCGATGGGAAGACCTGGTTCTTTCTCATTGCCTATAGCATTATCATCCTCGGCATGTCTATCTCTTACTTTGTTCCTACCATCCTCAAGACAATGGGCTACACCAAAGTCACAGCGCAGTGGATGACTGTTCCCATCTGGATCACCGGCGCCGTGTGTCAGCTGGCTCTGTCCTGGACTTCAGACAAGCTTCAAGATAGAAGATGGCACAGCTGCGGCCTTTACGGGCTTGCGGCTGTCGCATGCATAATCTCGGCCTTCGTTCATTCCGCCATTGCCAAATATGTCATGATGTGTCTCCTTGTCGCTGGCCTCTACACCGGACTCCCTCTGATGCTCAATTGGACAAGCGAGTCGATCCCATTCCCCGACCAGAAGCGATCCATTGCTATTGCCTTTGTCAACTCATTTGGCCACCTGGCCATTATCTACGGAAGCTATCTGTGGCCCAGCACCAACGCCCCTCAGCACTTGGTCGGTTTTGCGACTCTGACGGCAACCTGCGGCTTCGGATGTGTTATCGCGATTGTTGCGCCATGGTACTTCAAGCTTCTGCCCAAGGAGCCTGTCACCAAGGCGGAACGAGAGCTAGTAGCTCTTCAGCGGGAGGACCAGCAAAGACAGGAGTCATGAATATCCGCAATGGTGATCACGTCAGGTAGAATGCTAGCATCTACATGTACCTTGCTAGGCGGCCAGTTATTCAATGACTAAATAAAATAACTTCTGGTTTCTCTTAAACGAGTACATATAATTAATTATCCTTATACATAAGTTATTGCCATGCTGAAAGAGAGAGAAAAAAAATAAGGTAAGTAAAAAAACTCCACATAGTAATACAATCTAAACCAATCAACGCGCAACACGTCCCGCTCTCAATCTAGCGATTACATTTCAACAGTTATGCCAGAGAAGCTTACACTCGCCAAGACTGCAACCCTCGCGCATGAGCTTTGAAACTACAGGCCTGAGTCTCTTCTCTCGGGTCGACGCCGCTTTCCCGCTTTATTCTTATCTCCTTGTCGGTGTTCTTTCCAACCAGGATGGACAATACTACCAAGCAGCTCCCGTCAACAGAGTGGAGCGAGCTATTTGCCAAAAACCCCTCCTATGAGCCGACCACGTACAAGGCACTCGACAACCTTGCGTCGAATGACGACCTCGCTTTTCTGCATGCCAAGTTCTGGAACGAGATCCGTGAATGGACCCGGAATGACATCACGGATATGTCCCGTATTGTCCACCCAGATCTTGCGGGACCCGGGAGCATCTTCATTGGCGGCATGAACCATGCGCTCAACGAAGATACTCTCGCAAAAAATGATATTCAGGCGGTTATTGCGATTCATCCCAAGGATTCACTAGCATGGGACGAGAACAACACCTCCTACGGGCTGCAACGGTTCTTCCCTGACGAGAACGACATGATAAGCAGCGTCGTGAAGTTCCCACTTATTATTCCCCTCGAAGACAATGCCAACTCTAATCTCATCGACCACTTCGACGAGACTAATGATTTTATCAAGCGACATAGCAGCCAGGGCAGGAATATCTTGATCCACTGTAAATCAGGGCGCTCACGCTCCGTCGCAGTGCTAATCGCGTATCTGCAACAAAAGTTCTGCTCCGAGAAAGGTCTTGCGTCTCTAAAGGATAAGACTGCGGCGAAAGAGCAGATGCGGATGCACCGTGAGGAGATGACAGAGGCGATACGTGCGCAACGCCTCCCTGTCGTCGTTATAATGGAAAGATTTGATGACCTGCTAGCGCGGTACGACCTCCAACTTATCGAGGCTCCAGATTATAAGAGCAAGAATATGAATGGGCATTCTGCGCTTTTGGAATCTGAGATTATTGAGGTCAGCAAACAACCAGAGCTTGTAGCGACAAAGGAGAGTAAAGTCGTCCGGACAAAAGGTGGCGCGGCAGTGCTCAAGATATGTGTTGCCGCAGCATTCTTCAAGAACAACCAAAAGCCAACAGAAGCTGTGGTGCATCAATTCTTTGAAGTCAACGAGGCCTATTTCTATGAGCTAGAAGCGCTGGAGTACAAGGGGAGGTCTTATGTTGGCTGTAAACATGCGTGTCCTGGCCTTGTGGAATTCTGCTTCGGCTACGCCAGTGGTGAGTATGGTCTCACGCTGCCAAAGAATATAGAGGAGCACGCTAGGAGAGTTATAGCGAAAAAATAATTAACAAAAATCTATCATAGTTTCAATCTTAATTATACTCTTGCGGCTAGTGTAGGTGATTTTAAACTTTTAACACGTGATTGTATGCTCGAGAGACTACCGTTAAATATCGGAGGTTGATGTCATGTGGTTTTCACAACCTGCCCTGAGGATTATGAGATTACAAGCCAGACATGGTTTAATAACACGCAGATCTTGAACATTAGCTTTAACTGACCTCATGTCTGACAGGATGGACGAAATCCGACAGCGGGGAAACAGCCCGCCTTACACATACCAACCTGACGCCGTCCAAGTGGAGGCGCTCAAGGCGACTACAGATGCACAAATATGTGGCTACTTTTCTGACAATCCTGGTATACACCTTCAAATATGACTGTGACACGGAGCCAGACGGGCTAACTGCTTTCATTCACTACTGGAAAGACTACAAGGCAGGCTGCGCTTCACCATCCACCTGCAGCACCCCCAGCGGCGGCAAATCATGGGGCTGCTGCGACGAGACAAGCTGCTACATCCCAGCTACATGTGAGGATGCTTCAGCTCCAAATTGTGGGGGCACCGCTGCCTCACTCTGCCCTTACTCTCCAATCATGAAATGGTAGGACTGCTTGCCGAGTGTCATATCCAAGACTGACAAACTACTATTAGCACCTACGGAGCCTCGTCGCGGTGCCTTTACTTCGCTTACCAAACCGCTAGCAACGACAACGCCAAGCTTACGTCCTGGGGTTGCGGGGAGACGCCGACGACATATATCATCGGACCGCTGCAAGCTGAGCAAACCGCATCAGCGACGGCCCCGACGAACGATGGAACAGGCTCAAGCTCTGGTCTTTCAAAAGACGCCACGATTGCTCTCGCCGTGATTCTTCCCGTTGTTGGGTTGGCAATTATTGTAGCTGCAGCCGTGTTGTTCCTCCGGCGGCGTAAGAAGAGAGTGGGGACGACCAGGCGTGTTGGTGAAGGAGCAAGTTCTGAGATGGAGCAGACTACGGAATGTACGTCTGTTCCTGCAGTACCGCCGTATGAGATGGGTGACAATGCTTTGCGACCCGAACTAGACAGCCGTGAGGTTCGTTATAGGACTAATTAATTAGCAAAATTGTATCCGATGGTGGAAATGCCATCAAGAGACACTGAAGCCACTAGGCCCAAGTCGGCTGGTGATTGGAGACAAGAAATATGGAATTGTAACCGTCCATGTCTCCACCCACACAGTGGGAAGAGATAACAAGTATCGGTAGAATGAAGAATCTCCGCTTATTATTTTGATAAGAGTATCCCAAGTCTTATACGCTATTACCAACTACATCTTAGCCAGGCTTGGCTGTGTATCAATCATCTCCTTCAAGAAGTTCTCCTCGCTCTTCAGCCTCCCTTCCGATTCCTCAAAAAGGCTTGGGATGCTGGTCTCAGAGAACGATAGATCCTCCAGGACCATGCGACTAATTCCCTTAGCAGCCAGGAACACTTGCGGCATGCCGTGACCGGTGAAGCCGCCCATAATAAACATATTCTTTCGTCCGGGGGCATGGCCGATGCGGGGAAGCCCGTCTGCTGAGTAGCCCATGACTATACGTAGAATATCTAGTTAGCAATAGACAAACAGCGAGCGAGGCCAGAGGGGAGCTTACTTCCAGTCCAGACTTGATCTGTGTGCGCGCCGCTGTTTTCCCAACCACGGAAGTGTCGCTGCATGTACCCTTCGAAATAATCCTTCGCTCTTTCAATGACCGTCGTATCGTCAACGCTTCCGTACCAATCCTCAGTATGTCTGAAGTAAGCCGATCTGGCACCCCCAACAATGATGCTTCCGTCAGGACGGGGAATGAGATAGTCAAAGTCCGTAGGACTAAACCGAATAGCATAAGAGTCTGCCAAAAGCGGTGGGTTCGGCGCAACTATCCGGCTGCAGATGGCGCGGTAGGGGATGATCTTCTCGTGATACTCGGGAAGAAGTGCGGCAGTGTACGCATTTGTCGCCATGATGACATTTCGAGCTTTGATGACACCGCGGCTTGTAGTGACGCCCCAACTCCCGTCAGCTTCTGGAGAATCGGGAATTGATGTCACAGGAGTGTTGGTCTGCAAGTTCAGGTTCTTGTGCTCCAGAGCTTCGGCGAACATGTGATGGATCAGCTTGTAAGGCCAGAGATGCCCGGTGGTATATTTGAAAGCACCCTTTGCGCCTTTCACACCTGATACCTAGCTCACAAGTTAGAAATCCGTATATAAGAACTGAAAGTGGAGTAGGGAAGAAGGCCATAGATCATGCTTACTGTTTCGGCATACTTTCCATCGATATAGAAGGCGCCCTTTGTCGCGGCTACACCAGCATTGACAAGCTTGTCATATCCAGACTTGAGCGCCGCGTTGTGATCTTCTGATAGCTGCACATCCACAGCCTGAGTAATCATCAAATCACAATCCACGTTGTTGTCTAAAACATAGTCCTTAACAGCTTCGACATTGGCGAGCTCGAACTCCGCAACCTCTGCTCCCGCGTCGATACCATGCTTTGAGGCCATTTTTGAACATAAATTGTACACATCAGGCTTGATATGCCCTCCTATATACAATCAGCATGGGAATCGATGTCAGCAAGAGATGAAGCGACCGTTTCTTCCTGTCGCGCCGGAGCATAATTGCCTAGCTTCTAGAACGACGATTGACTTGTCCTTGGATTCAGGCTGTGAGAGCATATGCGTTACGAGTGAACCGCCAGAGTATCCCGCTCCAATGATGAGAATATCGCATTGTGCAGGTAGGTCTTCTGTCGATCGGTAGTCATCGAGAAACCCAGGAGAAGAGCGCCAGAAGGAGGTCATGCCACCTGGAGCAGGGAACGGTTTTGACGACATATTCGAGACTTTTAAAGTATTTCTCTCTAATGGATGTTGAGATGTTGATCTCGAGGCAGTGCCGCTCTAGTCTTCTTAATAAGTGCGATAAGAGTGCAAACAGTTTGGTGCAACACTGGCCTTGCATGCACAGTACAGGATCAACAGCCAAAGCCTGCAGGGGAGTAGAGCACCATGTGGGGTTTGTTTTCTGTCTTCACGTATCAGCGGTTCTACTTCTGAAGCCCGCCTATTAGCATCATTTCCCAGTTGCAAGTGTGTTGAAGCTTACCCCGCACCTTACCTAACTCAAGACGCTCTGTCTTGGCTTGACCCGTTAGAAGAGCAATTTACATAGAGTTGTCATAAAATTTTGTAGATTCTTAGAGATTTTCAAGCCAGCAGTTTCCAGACTCTTTTAATGAGCATTCTTGTGAGATGGGTTACTTCGGATATCGGCATCTTATCAAACACACCAGGTGAACTCAGATTATGAGTCACTTGCTATAGCCGTCTTACCCGCGATCCTCCACGATGGACTTTCGGGTTACCTCATGTACAAAAGCAAGTAGACGATTGCTTATTCTTAATTTCCCATAATTTTGTAAGACTTACACTTCGTTACTCATTGAAAACGAAGCCATGCTAGACAAACCTTGCCCAACAATTATTCTGATCGGACCCGAAGGCGCTGGGAAAACAACCATTGCAAAATTCCTTGCAGAAAAGCTCGGCAGAGAACTATACAGCCTTGATCGACACCGCAAAGAGCTTTATGCACCGTTCGACTACGATGACAGTCACGCAAATAAACTATATGAACAAGAAGGCGTGGAGGCTCTGTTGAAGTACTGGAAGTACTTTGAATACAGAGCTGTCGTGGACATATTGCAAAATGCCCTGAAGCCGGGAGATCGGTTTTACAGCAAGATTCTCGACTTTGGAGCGGGCCATTCCATTTTTGAGAATAAGGAGGAACTGGATCATGTTGTTGACCTGATTTCTCCTTATACAGGGGTGTTTCTTATCCTTCCATGCGAGGATGTTGATGAGGCTCTTAGGATTATGGAGGAACGAAGAGGACATGAGCTGAGCTACAACCGTCACTTTTTAAACCACCCAAGCAACAAAACATTAGCAAAGCATATTATCTACACGAAGAACATCAGTCCACAACAGAGTGCTGATGAAATAATGGAATTTTTGGACGGTTGAGCATGTTAATAAGGGCTGAAAGAGAGAAGGCCTTATCGTGGTTCAAGAGCCAGACATCACGAGACTGTCGTTGGTCAGGCACCCAGCCAGCTATTGCGATTATGTCAAGTCTTCCATTCTTAATCTCATTTAACAGCTCGTAATGAAATCTTCACATGAAAATAAACTCTAAAGGGCTTCTGCCTACCTAGTGAGATGGTCCGACCACTGTAGTCAGATTGACCATGACCTAATTTGGTAGGTGAGAATAAGCTGTGACGAGGCATAGCAACCCTAAATATGCCACTGTTCCTTAAGTTACTTTCAATTAATTTTAGGTATTATCAAAAAAAGCCTGACAATCTCCTTAGACGAGCCAATAGACGATGTCGTTATTGATCAAGCCTGTCTTACCGATGCAATCATGGTCAGAGATGTCAATACAGTAGAGTCGGTGCTGGCCTCCGGTGTCGATCCTAACGCTCGGAGAGTCGGAAACGAGGTATCTGCCTGGCGCTCAACAGATGGACGGCATATGAAGCCAGCGAGACAAGATCGTAGCTCGCGCCATGAGCTGTATCCTCTTGATCTTGCAATGACGACCCAACCAGGCTGCCGTCGTATCGTTCAGCTATTATTCAGACACGGAGCCGATCCGAATTCTCGCTACCCTCAAACTAAAATTACTCACCGAGTTTTGGAAAGAAGAGGTTCAGGCCCTAACATGACATACAGCAAGCGGAATGTGTACCTCGACTGGATTCTTCGGCACCCACTACTCGTTGTCAATCTTCAAGATGGGGAGGGCATCCCATTGATTCAAACTGCTTTGGAGGTGGGGGATGCAGAAGCTGTACGAATCCTGATCGACAGAGGCGCCGATCTCCGTTGCAGGGACGATGACGGTAGAAACATCCTCCATCTTGTATCTGCCGACGATTGCGGAATCGACCCTGTTCAGCATATTATAGCTTTGGCACCCGATCGCTAATATCAGTTGGACAAAATTGGCAGAACCCCACTTCACCATGCGATAGATTGCCAAAAACCTGGCAACCCAAGAGACGAGGTCAACCTTTTAATCTCCGCGGGAGTCAACGTTACGGTCAGAGATGCCAATGATGATGCACCACTTTACATACTCTTCAGAAGACCTGTTCTTCTCGTTGCGGATTAATACGGTGATGCAGTTTGGCAGGGCTTTGTCAAGAGTATAATTGACTTACTGCTCTTTCAGTTCTTGATGGATAACGGATTGGATCCCATGGCGGAAGACATTCAAGGCCAAACTGTGCTAGATATCGCAGCTCATGGAAAGGCAGCCGACATATTGGTATTGTGTAAGGCTGGGTAGATGATTGACTCTTAGAGCCTCTGGGTAACGGTACGAGTAAATTGCGTCATGCAAGAATTAGCTGTCAGGTCTGTTAATTAACAATAGCACTCTCATGAACAAGGTTCAGGCAACTTAGCGCTATCTGACGGTAATTAATAAATGCTGAGCTTAGTTATACTTAAAAGAGTCTTATCTATATAATTAAATCCTTCATAATACTGGTGATATGGAAAGCTATATATAAGGCAGAAGGAATATCAAGCGATCTGGACAGGCTCTCCTACTTTCAGGGGCATGATATGGCCAAGAAACCATCTATTACAAATATTAACAAATCCTTACTTTATATCTTATATATTTGGGTCTAGACTAAAGTTCCTCTCGCGATTTTTTGGATAGACTACAACACAAATCCGATATCTGATGCAGTGCAACCATGACATTTGGGACCATCAGCTAAGCGATGAGGCTGAAGTAAAACTCCGTCCCTGTCCATATCATCGCTAAAACGCCGACCTGCGGCCAGTGGCCCCGGTTAAAGTCCGACTGCTTTAACTGACACAATTGTGGGGAATGACAAAGCCATGACATACCATAAAGACTGTATAAAACGGTATTAGACCGTGGAGCCTCGACCAATTATCTTCAAAGATGTCAGATCCTTTACCATTCCCGCGGGAAGAGCCCACAATTATCGGAATTTACCCGCAGCGGCTGAGACCTTAGCCGGAACTGTCATGCAGCGATTTTATGAAAAGGGAGATTGTGAGCGAGGTGCAGCACGTAGGGGCAGTCTGTGACATCGTGCAAGAAAAACAATAGCATATAGTTTCATTAACCGAAACATTAATTGGAGCTTTGCTTATGCCCTATTGGTTATGTCGTATATGTCAACTTCTGATTTTCAACATACACTCATAGAAACAATCCAAACGCCAACTCTGTCACAGCTTATCATATTCTGACCACTGCTCAATTACCAATAAGTCCGATGCTACATACACGAACCATAAATGGTGCCGAACTGTCCTTCGATGACCGAGGCATGGTCACATCGGAGCCAACAATAGTCTGTCTGCCAGGCTTGGGTCAGGACCACCAAGCCTACAAGTACATTCTCCCCTTCTTGGTGGGCAAGTACCGCGTCATCAGAATTGTATGGAGGGATCACACTGCCAACAGCGTCTCCTCAGGCAAATGGAGCGTTGAGGATCAAGCAACCGATACGATTGCACTTCTAGACTCCCTCCAGGTTCAAACATTCATTCCCGTCTCACACTCTCAAGGAGGCTGGTGCGCTATAGAGATGGCAGTGCGTCTAGGGAAGAAAAGAGTCCCGGCAGTGCTGCTGACCGATTTCATCCTCACTCGGCCTCCTTCAGATTTCGTCAAGAACCTCCAAGCGATACAGAATAAGGAGACTTGGCACCAGGCTCAGGCCGCCCTCGTCAAGGGCTGGCTCAACAACACCACCAATAAGAACGTTTTAGATCATTGTGAGAATGATCTAAGCACCCACGGATACGAAAACTGGTCTCGTTTCTGCTGGCTAGTGGAAAAGAATTATGAGCGCTGGGGCTCACCCATGGAATGGCTTGAGACTATCAACGATCCCCCGCTGGTTCGGCATGTCTTTAGTCAGCCTCCAGACGACGCGTACGTTGCAGCACATGAAGAATTTGCCCGGAAACATCCCGGTTGGTTCAGCTATGCCAGGCTTGACGGAGGATCTCACTTTCCTGTCGTTGAGCTCCCAGAAGCTGTGAGTCTGCAATTGTCAGATCTTGTCAGGTAGATGAAGAGCAAGGAGTAAAGTAAGCGAAACAATAGAATTGTGTAATTATTAGATCCAAGTTCAGAAACAATAAGACAGGCTTATTATTATAAGGGAGAGACATTAAAAAGTAATTCAGTTATAATAACTAAAGTAATACTTACTCTGTCCTTACAATGGAGAAACTCTGACTTGGCGCTGTAGCAACCCTCGCTGTTCCAATATCTTAATCATCACTCATAATGACAACAATGTTGGGCTTTATTAGTTTGCCATTGCCATCCCGTCTTAGATTATTGTAAGCCCAAACATTTGTCAGAGATCTACTGTCAGTTAGGGACCTCGCACTTGAAAACCACTTTGCCACAATTGCTCACTACTGTCCTAGCTGAGGAGCCAGGCATCTCACAACACCAACCTAACTCATGGTGGACCACTAGGGTATGTCTCAACTAGAAGGTCTAAAGGCTTCGTTAATTACTAATTATTAGAGTTCATTAGAAGTTTTTATACTTTAATCAAGACTCCTATTATTTACTAGTATAGTAAGGTAAATCAAAGCTACCGTTTGGGTCACGAGGCTTTGTCCACGGATCTTCACCCATCTTGCTTATAAAGCCTAAATCATCATAGCAGAAATTTATCCTCGCCGCCGCTAAAGGGGTCGTTTCAGCGACATGAATGGAACAATTCTCTTCCTATTGATGTAAGATAACAAACCCACAGCTGCTTATTCCCAATCTCATCCACTCCGTTCTTGATCAACATACTAACAACTTCTCAAGGATATATGTGCTTCTATTCATTCAATTTCGGCTATGATGTCGGCAGCTTTAGATTAATTAAGGAATACAAGCTTTCGGTCGATAATTCAGCACCTGCGACAAGGAAACAGGAAATTGTTCCCTCCAGCCATAGTTATCATCTGTCATAACATCTATTCCATTCATCGGAAAGGCCTTAGGTATAGTGATTTGCGGTGTCATTGCTGAACGATGAGGTAGAAAGATATCCGTCGTAGTTCTTGCATCCCTCTTTATTACGAAGTTCACTGTCGACCTGGTCGGCAGAAGAGTCTTGTTGCTTGTTGGAGGTACAGATATTGCCATATTTCTATTTATTGTCCAGTCAGTTGGAACCATCTCAAACCCCAATGAGATACAAAGAACACTCCTGTAAGTACATGGCCCAGTTACAAGCTAATATGATGCTAAGAATACACAGGTGGCTTCCTTCATACTCTTTCCCTCCTGCTCAGCCCTCTCCTGGGCGCCCGTTTCCTATGTTGTCCTGTCTGAAGCAGTATCCAGCCATATCAAGGAAAAGACCAATCTTCTCGCCTCTTTCATTTCCGTCTTGACCACTTTTGCAGCATCTTTCACGCTGCCTTACCTCATGAGCAAGCCATATGCAGGACTTGGCGTCAAGGTCGAATTTATCTACGGAAGCTTCTGTATAGCCATGGTCGTTCTCGCATACTTTTTTATTCCCGAGTTTAAGGGGAAGCTTGGAACAAGTTGATTAGCTGTTTGCAAGTGGACAGCCTTTGAGAAAACTTGGTTCTCTCGAGACCAGGACGGCAGAGGAGGTTTTTGAAAGTGACTCGGAGCACCAGCCCAGGACTGAGGTGAAGGAGTTAATGTACTACTCAAGGCAGTATGCTATAGACAACATTGGACTAAGTCTTGAGTAAGGGCCATTGTTGCCAAGTTTCCTAATTTGGCAATCAGATCATGTAGCCACATACTACTCAATGATATACGAGATGATACACAACAAATCAGCCAGTCATGTTCTCTGCATAGAGAAACTATCCATTTTAGGCCATCCATGAATCCTACCTACTCTTTTCGGCCAATATGTATTACGACCCCAACGTAGTATCAGACCGAGGGTCCGAGGCTACCCAGGATTAATATGCATAACCCCGCGTCGTCCTATATCCAATATTCATTTAAGAAGGGCTCCGTGAGTAACAATTGGTGCGGATGGGGCCGCGGACGGGTCGGTGGCAATAACCCCCCTCCTTGGTTGTTTATGTCAGGGAATGCGTAAGAATTCCGTTTCCGGAATCATATATCGCGGACTATTCTTGCTAGATATGAGGTGAAGTGCAACCCGAGGAGGTTCCTATGCAAGGAATTTGCCATGGTATCAGGCAATGCTCAATCTGCCACCAGAACGCGTTCTCGGATGAATCTCCAAAATAGTAGGATCATATGTTTGTAATGCTTACGATGAGCCTTTTGAATGCAGCAGCTCAGCCTGCCAAGCCATCATTCACGACAGTATAAAACAGCAATCTTGCCGCTCGTAAATGCCATTGTTCACTGGTCACCATTCATACACAGAACACCACTTGCATTCTCATTAGTCGCATCATCACCATTCAAAATGAAGAACTTCCTCGCCATCCTTCTCGCGCTTCCGGCCGTCTTTGCCGCCCCAGGAGCCAGGGCTGGAAAACAGGTCAAGGCTTGCGCTTGTGCCAACGACGCTGGCCAGACACAAATTAGCGGTTATTGCCAATACATTGCCGGCAGCAACGTCGACGTCGATGGCCAGCAATATGTTAGTTCCCTCCGCCTAAATTAACTACATACCAGACCGCAACTAGCGTGCTTGCTGCTTGGCTTCCTTTATTCCTCTGCGCATGAGTGGCGTGATATGGAAGGCTGCTCGCTATACTGAAACAAGTGCTAACGACATCTTTTTTAGTGCTTTCCTGCTGCTACTTGGTCCGAGTACATGGACACTCGCTTCACGGCTGAGTTCTGTCCCGGATATTTCCCAGGCTACCCCAACCCAGTTTGCAAGACTGTCACGGTCTGCCCGTTGATTGGGGACTACCAGAAAATCTGTTAACTCTGTTAGTGCCGGCTGGAGATACGAACTACATTCAATAATATTTCAACTGTATATAAAACATATTTTATCGACCATGGACTCGAATACAAAGATCAAGTACCAGATCAATTGTCAGCCTCTTCAACTGACGAATCCTGGCCATAATGTTGCAGGATTCCCCTCGATGCTTTATCTTCTTTATCGGGTTGTAAACGTAACTCTTCCATCATCTGCCCTCTATCAAAGATAACCTGCGTGAGCCCAACGAAGCGATGTTCCCGGCTTTTGCCTTTTATCCTTGGGTTACTTGCTAATATTTTCTGCACCATAACCAACGTGTCACCATCAAACTCGGCATCTGGAAATGTGGAGAAGTCAACAGCTTCCAAATCGGCCTCTTCCGTTGGTGACCAGTTCGGAACCACCTTACCTCTAGGTTCGAAGATCATTCTTCCTTCTTTCTTGCTATCCTTTTGTGCAACATTAGTCAAAAAGATAGCCACAAATCTCGGAGGCTTTGATCCTTTCTTCTTGAACACGACCACTGCAGCGTAAATGTCCGTTTTTTCGTTTCCAGATAGCTCGCTGTCGTCCACCTGGTGACTGCTTCCGCGAATCCGGCGTGGCATTATCAGCGGTAGCAACGGGGGTGTTTCAGATGCCCACGCAGTATCAGACTCATGGTCGCTGGGGAAGATACCGTATAAACGATAGTCTCCTGTTCCTCGGGGGAAACAGAGCAGAAACGGACTTCCTGCTTCACGAGGCTGCCATGACGGGACTGAGAGGATGGTCGCGTATGGCTTCTTTACAAGAATATTTCTTTGCATCGCTGTCGATACTGTGTCCACGTGGTCAGAAGGCTCTTCTGAATCAGCTGATTTATGGTCATCTCCTCTGCAGAGAAGCTGCTCTTCTTCGTGAAACATTATGCTGTCCTTCCGAGCCATCTTCACTGGGAAAAAGGTTTGAGGCCAGATCAACCGTAGGTACCGCTGCGACTCGCCCGTTCCCTTCCGAAGAAGTGGTATCCATATTCGAGATACATGACGCGTTGTCGTAGTGCTCGTCGTCTCAATGTCCCAACAATCAAGCACGCCAAATACGAAATGAGGTACCAAAGTAGGCACAATAGGCAACGTGATCTGCAGTCCGGTATTGGTCAGATGAAATGAGTAGGAATGATCTCCTGGCGTGTAATGCCGCTGAAGCTGCGGTGAGCTGCTAACAACCACGGACTGAGAGTCGGAGAACTCCCATGGTGAGCGAGGGAGAAAATCGACATATTGCAGTCGGGATGCAAAGAAGCTATGATCTGCATATTTGTGGATGATCTCTCCAAGTAGTCTGGTAAAAGCTTCAAAGCCTTCGCCGTATACCAGCGGCATGGAGATGTCGAAGAGTCCAAGGAGAGAGTAGGCCTGGTCCTCGATACGTGTCGTTGAGCGGCTGGAAGCCCAGGCCATTCTCTGTGCAACGCTATATCTCCGTAGTGGATGGGCCTTGGACAGCCTTCCCTTGAGGAGACACGACCACGGAATTCCTGTGATTTCTGTGATGCAAGGTGCCAGCTCAGACTTTGTCGCTATCATGGTCCAGTTGCTGGAGAAGAAACTGACATTGGGCGGTGCGATGAGCTCCTGCAGAGTCCAGCCTCTTGTGAACCACCTCGCATTTCTGAATGCACTATCCGGCTTGGTGCATTCGTCCAAAGTCATAGCGGGGACGTCCTCGAGGTAGACATAGCAGACCGCCGATCTCCGGTACCACTTGAACATGGAGTTAATAGCCTCAGATAGTTCTGCGGAGCTGCTCTTGTCAATGCAGTTGGTGTCCACCCAGAGGTGGCCCAACTTGTCCTCGGCAGCTTGAGCGCAAGCCCAGCTGATCTTCTGGAACCCGGGCTTAAAGCGACGGTTTTTGCGATCGGCCCAGTCTTGTAGCGAGACTTCACCATCGCCCCAGGTGTGCGATAGGATAGCATACTCTGGTATGGAGACATCGAAGAATTCCTCAACCTCGAGAGTCGTGGTGTTGATGAGTCGCATTTTGCCTCGGAGATAGACAGGGTGTTAAAGGTAAAGAGGTGTGAGATTGTTTAGTCTTGAATCGATGGACTGACCCACCATGCAGCCTTGCGATTAACTAAAATCAGCTCTCTTGTGGCACAGCATTCAATTTCAACCTGTCTGATTGGGTGATGATAACACAGCCGCTCGGCTCAGACTATGGGTGAAACTTCATCAGCTTACCCTAAGCTCAATGGGGAGAGGCTTCTTATTATCTCTCTCCGTCAAGCAATTTGCCATTATTACTCGAAATCACAAGGACTAACCTGGCATTCGTTGAGAGTCCCAGCGTCGCATCTACAGAATGTGGCAAGGAATCAAGGCAGGCGTATGATTATTCAGAATCAATTGGACAGCTGCCATCCCGCATCAAGATGATGAATCGTCTGCTTTTCAGACAAAAGCCTTATGAAAGTCATCAAAATCTGTGTCAACCTCATCATCATATGGCACCCCATAGCCACCCCCTCCCGGCGTATTGATCTGGATGTACTCCCCAGGCACAAGATGCACGATCGCCTTGCCACCTAGATTAATTGCTTCCATCTCATGCTGCTCATTGAACTTAAAGGCCAGGTTTTCGCCCTTTTGGCCTCCATGGCCCCCAGCCATTCCGTACGGCCTGTACACCCGTCGATCACTCAGGATACTAAACTTGAGATTTGCGCGCGCTTCGATCTCGCGAATGATGCCGTCACCTCCATGCCAGCGACCTTTCCCGCCGCTGCCCTCTCGGATGCCGTATCTTCGTACAAGGACGGCAGTCCGCTTTTCTATCACTTCATTATGGGTTTGGCGGGTGTTTGTCGAGTGAACCTAAACAAAATGAGCTGTTAATCAAGTATCAATGCGAAAGAAGCAAGGCACAACTTACGTGCACGCCGCTCTCGCCGTTATAGCCCTCGCCTGCACCGACCCCTCCGCCAATGGACTCTCCATAATTCCACCCAGGTTCAATTTCGCCCGTCACTGGATTCTTACCTCCCATGCCCCAGCCAAGAGCATTTGCGCAACCTTGACTCGCGCCAAAGCGACCGAAAGCACGGAGAACTAGATCGATTACTCGTTGGCTTGCTAGTGTTGAGCCACAGATTGCCACTGTTGGAGTGGGATTAAGTACAGAGCCAACAGGCACGCGGATGTCGCAGGGGGCCAAGCAGCCTTCGTTGAGGGGGATCTCAAGATTGATCAAGCATCTGATGCTGTAGATAATCGCCGAGTGCGTGATAGAGATGGGACAGTTGTAATTTCCCCACATCTGGGGACCTGAGCCAGCAAAGTCATATATAGCACTGCCTGTTTTTTTGTCGATGCTGATCTTGACTTTCATGACAGTGCCATCGTCCAGGTAATCCGTCGCTGATAGAGGGTCTGGATGCTCACGGGCCAATTTCTTGAAGAATTCCCGCACTGCGAGTTCAGCATTGTCTTGAATGCCACTCATGTACCTGTGCACGACTTGTAGCGAGTATTCATCGCACAGCTTCTTAAGGAGGGTGATGCCACGTTGGTTGGCTGACGTCTGCGCTTTGAGGTCTGAAATGTTGTCTTGAATACGGCGTGTCGCGCTGCAGCCAGGATACGTGCCGACCTTCTCAAAAGCGGCCCGAATCTCAGCTTCAAGAAACTCGCCACTGCTGACAATCTTCATAGACGGCACGATTATGCCTTCTTCCCACAGAGAACGCGACTCGGGCATCATACTCGTGATGCCCATCCCGCCGATATCGGTGTGGTGGCCCCGAGACGCAACGTAGAATGCTATTTGATCTCCCACGAAAACAGGTGTAATCACTGTCAAGTCCGGTAAATGGGTTCCGCCCCAAGAAGGATGATTCGTTAGAAGAACGTCGCCAGGTTTAAGCTTTCCGCTCCAGTGGCGATGTTGCGCCTGGACAGCAAATTGCATGCTTCCGAGATGGATGGGGATATGGGGCGCGTTGGCGACGAGTTTGCCCTCGGGGGAGAAGATGGCACAGGAAAAGTCGAGTCGTTCTTTGATGCTGCTTGAAATAGATGTTCGTTGGAGGGTGTTGCCCATTTGCTCGGCGATGGCCATGAAGCGATGGGCGAAGATGGATAGTTGAATGGGACTTAAGCTGTCTTCTGGCGTAGATAAGGTCTGTGAGATAGAAGACTTCAGTGATTGTTCTTCAGAAGCTATCTTTTCCAGCACAACATAGTTGACTAGAACATGTGCCTGGAAGAGAGATTCAACAAGTATGGTCTGTGTCTCGTCGATTATAATTGCTGGGCCGTTGATAAGACTTCCCTCAGGTATATCATCCAGCTTGAAGACTCTCGTCTCCTGCCATGAGCCATCAAGGTATACTCTTTGCCTTACAGAGTCATCCGAGAACAATCTTCGCTTACTTGACGCCATCTCTTTACACGCTGACGTCTCATGACTCGGTGTACCAGTGCGTCCTGAGCCTCTAACCTTGACGGATTCGATGATGATAGGCCGATTCATCGAAAACGCAAATTCGCGTAGATGAGTAGCTGTAAAGGCAGCAGCATAGTCGCCATCAGCTGGTTTCGAGATGGAAAGATTCGTATCAGTGCCAAAATACTTCAGCACAAGCACCTCATCAAAAACCAAGCTTTCCTCTGACGCTTTTTGGGACACCAACTCCTTAGTCACCTTGTCCTTCAGTGTTAACAAGAGGCTTTTTACCCCTTTCATGGCGTTTATATCGAGCTTGGCTGCGAACGGCTCGAAAATCTCATACTGAAGCTCCGCACGCGCTATGCCATGAGCTGAGAGCAGCGATGAAAGCTTATGGATGATTACCCGCTTTATGCCAAGCTTACCGGCAATAGCACAAGCGTGCTGCCCACCTGCACCACCAAAGCTCACGAGATCGTGGCTCTCAGGAGCGTAGCCTCTAGCCTCTGTTGCGTTTCGGATAGGCCGGCTCATTGCCTCGTTCGCTATGTTCAAGAACCCCAGAGCTACCTCCTCGGGTGTGAGATCCTGAGATGTCTGGCGATTGAAGTCTTGGGCAATATCCTCAAACTTTCGAGTCACGATTTCTGTGTCAAGTTCTTGAGTTCCTGACTCTCCAAAAATGGCAGGGAATGATGAAAGTACGAGCCGCCCCAGAAACAGGTTGGCATCGGTGACGGTCAGAGGACCCCCTTTTCTATAGCACGCAGGTCCAGGAAGCGCTCCAGCAGACTCTGGTCCAACCGCTAAGAGTCCATTCCGGGCAAACAAGATGGATCCGCCTCCTGCAGCAACAGTTGCAATATTGACCATAGACAGGTTGATAGTCCGCCCAGCAATGGACGCTTGTTGGATAAAGTCGTATTTTCCATCATATCTCGAAACATCAGTGCTTGTCCCGCCCATGTCGAATCCAATAACAGGCGTTCCATCATCAACGTCGAAACATTTTGCTGTACCAACAACACCGCCTGCTGGTCCGCTTAGTAGTGCCTCATTTCCTCGAAACCTATCTGCTTGCTTGAGACCACCGTCAGAGCACATGAACTCTACCCTCTGAGGAGGGACCATGAAACCTGATTGGAACTCGTCGATGTATCTTCTGATGATGGGGTAGAGGTACGCCTCGGAACAGGTTGAGTTGCTCCTTTTGAGGAAGTTGATCGCTGGGCTGGTCTCACAAGAGATGGTAATGAATCTAAAACCAACCTCCTTTGCGATTTGAGCTACCAGCTTCTCATGATCGGGAAAGATGTACGCATGCATAAAGCATACTGCAAGCGATGTATAGCCTTGTGAGCGCAGGGCTTCAAGCTGTTGCCGAACGACTTTCTCATCGGGTCTCCTGAGGATCCGAATCACTTCACCGCTTAGAGTCTTGACCAAACTTACGTCTCCCTCGATATTCACGTCGTTCTTCTTGTAAGGGTTCAGATCATAGTCTTCTATGGTGACTCTCTCATCAATCTCGATCACAGTAGAGTGGAGAACGGTTGGTTTGCGGATCTCAAGGTTGAACAGCTCAGGACGAGACTGATCTCCAATAACACAGACGTCTTTGAAGCCTTTAGTAGTTGCAAACGCAAATCTTTCGCCATTACCCGTGAGCAGGGCGTTGGTTGCAACTGTGGTACCGATGCGGCATGAAGCTGCGAAATTTAGCACCTAAAGATAAAACCAACGTGGGAACTATTATTACCTATTCTCGAAGCATCAAGCTTCTCACCGACGGGAATGGTCTTTCGCTCGTACTTCTCTAATATTCTGCGAATCGCCTCAGTTGGTGCATCAGGATAATTTGAAGGGTCTTCTGATAGCAGCTTGAAGATAAATGGTTCATGCCCATCTGCACCTGTAGCAATCACATCACAGAATGTGCCGCCCCTGTCGATTGATACGCAAATGTCGCCGCCCATGATGTTGAGTATTATTTCTCGTGCTTTCACACTAGCATAGAGTTCTTTCTAATGGTCGTTTTGAATGGTGGGTGGAATCCGAGCGACATTCTTGGACAGGATGCCCCATTATTTCCGACATGTCGCAATTCGGACATAGCTATGGTGATGATCGGTACAACCCCGACTTATTCCTCCTAAATGAGTAGTTTTTCTAGTGTCGCTCCGACTCCGAGCCACCTTGTGCCGATCAATCTGGCCCTTTCCTTATCGCGTTATCAGCATCACTGGACGGATGGTTGCATTTCCTGAGCACCTTATCTCTTGAAAGACTGCTGCTTGGTGTGAAAGTCGGCCAACTCCGTACCAAGCGGGACACGGCAAAGGCGATAATACGCTTAACCAGGAAGGAAGCATGTCTACATGAATGAAGGTCTATTTACTCGCTGGGCCGCACAAGACCATCGATCAATGAAGCTCTATTCGGCCAGATCGATCCTATAACTTCAAGAATTCCCTGATCTTGGAAATGACCAAGTCTGTTTTCTCGATATGCACGCTATGGTTTGCACCGGGGACCACGAGAAGTTCCGCATTCTTAATCTTCCCGGCTATGAACCTCGAGTTATCTGAGCCTGTCAGTGTACAGCAACCCAATAGTCAACTGATAGACCAACCTGGTGGACAAATCCAGTCTTGTTCGCCAACGATTACCAGAGTTTTGGCTTCGATAGTACCCAGTTGGTCGACGTAGTCAAAGTACTTTTCTTCCTCGGAGTAAAGATCGTCTGCATGCTATCAGTTCCACACTTCACAGTAGCTTCATAAAAGTGACCTACTGTGAGACTCTGCGACATACACCGTGTCCCTACAAGACTTGAGGCCCGCATTTGCATCGTAATTCTCTCGATATAAAGGCATCATAGCAAAATGTACCAGTCTGAAATCTTCGTCGTCGTCGTATGCGCCAAAGACCTTGTCTCGCAGCATCTCTTTTGAAAAGCTGGGTACTTTGCTGATTCTTGCTTCGAGGGACTTGATGGCGCCCTCCTCATCTGGGAGTGCTGTAAGAATAAGGGTTCGAACTAAACAGTTATGAGACCTACGGTGATGCGAGGCTGCAGTCCCTCGTAGTATCAAGTGTGAAACGTGAGATGGATAAGTGATAGCATACTGCTGAGCGAGAAAGCCTCCAAAACTTCCACCGCAGATGATAGCCTTGTTATTTGGTCCTAAGAAATGTTGTTTCACGCCTTCGATATCATTGACGATCTGCTTAAAGGTGTAAGGTTTGGTACGGGAGCTTTGGCCGTGGCCCCGAAAGTCAAAAGAAAGCACACGGATAGTGTCATTAAGACAGCTGTAAACCTTGTAGTCAGACCTATGATCGCCTGCTCTTGTCAGACGTAGTATCTAGATATCATTTGTTGAAACATACCCATTCCTCTTCCGCCATGAAGTGTAATCATTAGCGGCGCATTTCTAGGTCCGCTCAACTCGTAAGCGAGCTGGGCTCCATTCACTGTGATAAATTCAACCATCTTACCCGCAGTAATAGCTGTGCAAGTGTTCGGATAACGAAGAGAACAGAATAACCAGCGCAAGTGCTTTCCTCCACGTCGGGATGAAATAATAAGCGATCAAATGTCTACCGAACATGATCTGCGACAGAGCAACTTGTTCGGTTCGGCGATCTTCACCAGGCGGAGCATCCCCGACAGAGAAGCAAATTTCCTCTTTGAGTAACGATTGCGGCTTCACTGCGCGAATAACGCAGGGTTCGCCGAAGCACGCAATTGACTATCTAATGGCAAATTTATGGTTGATCAAACCCGATGTTACATTCCGAAAGTACTGAAATATTGATGCTGCCACCGAGGTTGCTTCAATATTGGTTTCATGTCCACTTTCAAGACAGTTCCACCGTCAATCGTCACAATGGCCAGCCCCGAAGTTAACAACGCCATCAATGCAGCACCCCCAATAGCTACTACCGATGTCAAGAATCGTGCCTCCATCACGTCTGGACCTGCTGCTGAAAGTCTGAAGAACGACGCCATTGCTACAGTAGCTGACAACAGAAGATGGTTCAGCTGGCATGAACCTGGGACGTCACCGGAAGAAAAGAAGCTCATTTTTAAGCTTGACTGGTTCATGCTCAGTTTCGCATGTTTGATGTTTTTCATCAAGCAGGTAAATACTATCTTTCCAGATCATATGCTATGCTAATTCAAACAGCTTGACCAAAACAACATTTCCAACGCTTATGTATCAGGAATGGCGGATGAGCTCGGCTTTGGTCCTGGAAACGAACTCTCTTGGATGAATACCTATTTCTCCATTGGAACAATCTTAGGCGGCCTGGTCTCCAACCTGATCATCACCATCGTTCGCCCTCGAATTTGGCTCTCTAGCTGTCTCTTAACCTGGTCTGTCTTTGTCCTAGCCCTGTTTAGATGCAACCACGCGTACCAATTCTACGTGCTCCGGTTCTTCATTGGTGTGTTTGAATCTGCCGCTTGGCCTGGAGTAATGTACTGCCTGGGCTCTTGGTATCGCAAGAGTGAGCTGGCGCGTCGAAGTGGACTCTTCGTCATGAGCGGTGTTATCGGGCAGATGTTTTCTGGATATCTGCAAGCTGCTCTGTTTACGGGTATGCATGGCAAAGGCGGTATGTCTGCTTGGCGCTGGTTGTTTGTTTTTGACTTCATACTCGCCATACCTGTTGCGGCCTATGGATTTGTAAGTTTCTCTGTCTCTTATAAGATCCTCTTTCTCACATGGTTCTCCAGATCACGTTCCCTGATACCCCACATACCACAAAAGCCTTCTATTTCAACGAATGGGAAAGGGAAAGGTCTCGCCAGCGTATCGAGGAGGAGGGACGTAAGCCTGTAGGGAAGATGGACTGGAGTGTCATACGTCGAATCTTTGGCTCATGGCAGGTGTATTCATTCACGGCTGCATACTCTTTCTGGACTCTGACATGTGGAAGGTGAGCTACAACCTCTTCTTTTTGTATTGTTCGACCTCTAACACGAGACAGTTATGTGATGCAATACTTTGGAATCTACTTGAAAAAGACCGGCTGGTATACGGTACCCGAGATCAACAACATTCCAACCTGCATCGGTGCCGTCAACTTCGTGGTCATGGTATCAACAGGCTACATCGCTGACAAGCTCGGGGGCCGTGCTCTGGTCTGTGGTGTCGTAGGATGCTGGATGATTCTCAACTACTCCATCCTCACAGCGTGGGATGTTCCTCATAAGCTACGAATGGCTGCTTTTATCATGCACGGCTGCTACGGCTGCTTCACGCCTCTGATTGCAGGTTGGGCCAACGAGGCTTGTGGCGGCGACCAGCAGAAACGTGCTTTTGTGCTGAGCTTTATGGTCTCTGTTGGTTCTGCGGTGGTCATTCCCTTCCAGCAGATCCAGATGGCATCTGGCGAGGCTCCTGAGTTTGCAAAGACTCATGGCTGGGGAAGTGCACTGGCTTGGGTTGTAGCTTTGACACTCTGGACTGGCGTTGGTCTACCCTTGGTGCAGAGATGGAGGCAGAAGGAGGTTGTAGTGACTCATCGAGAGGATGATGTGACTGAGGTCTAGCTACCCTACTACAATTCCATGTCTTAATATCGAAGTCCAGATAGAGAGTTCAACTCCACATCCCTTGTGCGGGCCAATGGAGCATCATCGGCAAACACAACCTTTCTACTACAGAATTTATTGCCATCACCACTTTCGCTCTCGTTCCGGTTTCTCAGCGCGCTCGCCTGCCATCGCATCCTAGGAAGTTCGTTATCCTGACGACTGAGACTGGCGGCATTGCAAAGCCCCCGGGCCCCAGGACTGTGAACAATATCTGTAAGATCCATCGTTAAAGGCGCTAGTGCTGTATCACGAACTGTCTTCGTCTTTGCCGTCATGCTCGCGGCGAAAACGAGGATTGCTGAGAGCGTAAGAGTGGCATTCATTCCCAGCCAAATGTAGAGCTTGACCCTGTCTACTGCGACGTAAACGGCAGGTTCAGAAGCTTTGAAGGATATAGGTTCGGTTTCGTTCCATAATCTCTTCATCAATGCGCTCCATGATGCTTGGTAGCCGAGAGTCAGCATGCCCGTCACATAATCATCCAAATTGGGACTGATCCAGGGTTGACTGAAGTTCTGCAAGACAGTATACTTCAATGTCTCAGATGTAAAGTCGAGAGCCAGACTAGCCAGCCAGTCATTTTCAAGTTCCTCGTCGTTCCGCTTCACAGAGCAGGTAGCGTAGGATTGCAATGTAGTCTCGGAAGAGACAACTTCACAGTCTCGCGCCGGGTACAATCCTGCTGTTATCGCTACTTCCGCGAGCATGTAGCAGTCGTAGTACACAATCTCCTTGTCTCCGTTTATTATTTGAACCTGATGCTGACCAACGGCGGGGAGCTGTCCGAACTGTTTCACTGTTGGGCGGCATCTATCTCTCTCGCTGATGCTAGAGTCGGGCGGAAGAGGACCATCAAAGGGCTCGACTCCGGGAAGCTGGACTGCAACCAATTTAGTACCACGGAAGATACTCGCGTTGGCGGGGGATTTGCCCTGGGGGCTCCATATCTGATCCATAATGATAGATGTCGCACCAACTAATCTGATCCCAACCGGCTTTCCGACATCAGAATACTCAGCGTTTCCAGCATAGATTGATCGGTTATTGCTTGATGCGTCGATCCACCGGATGTCGGTGGCAAAGTAGGGGAGCGGGAGATTAACTCGACTACCACTTGGCATATGTTCGCTTGCATTAAAATATCTTCGTAAATGAATACGGCCTGGTTTGAATGCGTAGTAAGGTTCATTCGCTGTCATTGCTGCAGCACTAATGACCGCTGTTGCCCGCGTATCATCGTATAATATGGCCGGCCAATCTGTATGAGGACCGATCTCCCCGATCAACGCCGGGGTCTCTTTATTGAGTACCGTGATACCAGGTATCCATGAGAGTGAAGATGATGCAAGTGGTGCTGCGAAACTTTGAGGCCACATAAGAATGATGGCGACTGTTGCCCAAACAGACCAACGCAGCGATGTCTCTGATTTCACTGCTGGCATGATCGGAACACGCAGGCTGAGGAGGCGTGTCAGCTCTACAAGCGTTACACCGCGCTTCTCGAGGAGGATGAAGATTATTCTCCAAGCAAGCAGTGCAGAGCCAGTACCAGCCACAAGCCTGAGTGTTACGAGTGCTAGCGAAAGAAGACCTGTAACCTGTGCCTGATAAAGTCGGGAATGGAAGGTGAAAACAGTTGAACCGGATCCAATCTTGAAATGGCGGCCGTCTATTTGTATAACCAGCACCATGATGGCGACGGCTAGTCCGATGTGAATGAGGAAAAGATACCACGCTTTGCAGGCATTCCATAGACCGCGGTCATCTGGGCGGATGAAGCAATGCCTAGAGGCGGGCTGTTCCGTTTGACCAACGATGTTGTAGACTGCGACAGAACTACTCGTATTGGGCGCCATGAATGATGTTGCTGATAAGGATAATGTTTCTTATGCAGAGAAGGGAAAAGAGGGCGCGCAATATGTAAGCGATAGTGCTACAGCCCACATACTATACACTAGGATAAAGTTATAGACAACTCTAAAAGGAGGTCGATATCTTGAAATGAAACTATGTTTATCAATGTATTGATATTCAACAAGATCCAGCAGAGCCGCATAAATCAAGCGGGGTATGGACAACGCAGATTCACCGGACTTCTAGCTCGTGTTGACTGTTCACGCGACTCGAAAGTCCGATTGGTCTTTGCCACCCCCCATACCTAAACAGGAGCCAGTAAGAAGAGGTGAGGCTGAAAGGTGCTGCAGGTAGTGTGATTAGTGTGCATAAGTAGGACCAAAAGTGTAACCCTGCATGAGCTGAAAATCCTGACAGTAGGTGCTGACCTTACGATCGAGATCTTGCATAACACACTTAGCGATTTGATAAGAGCTTTATGACGAAGAGCGTCTTGTATCTAAGGTAGATGTCGTGCTTTAACGTGAGATAAGTAGGATGAACCTTGAAATGCGATTACATTATGTATCAGAGATTAGAGTCGCAAGGATAGTAGACAGCCACTTGCTATACGATATTGTAGGCTATGATGCCTAGAAGGGCCGCAATATGAAACAAAGGTAGATCGACACTTTCGGACGCGCCCAGACGAGACATTCTTAAGAAGTTTGTTGATTGGTCAAGTATCTGCATTTTTAAAATGCGGCTGGACCGTTTTAGACACTTTAAGCAAGAGGGGGCAATGATCAACGGTCTAGGCCTGCAGTTGTGACCTCCAGGTTGCTTATGCTTATCTTGTGTCTAAGGCTGTATAGTTCCAGTAACTTTGTATCTACATGCCTAATGCGCGCCCTATATTTAGCAGCCAAAATTGCAACCAACACTGAATTCGGGATATTTATAGTTCATCATCTTTTGATTCTGTTACACAGCATGTGTAGCCTGTCACTAGGACTCTCTGCAACCATTTTATATACAGGCATCCATTGTCTTCTTTCGCAGTCAAAACTCGGAGTAATTCCTCTAGTTAAGTTAACAACAGGCAGGCAGATAACATCAATAGACGGATCAGTCCCACATTGCTTAAGTATGCTCATCACCAGTTAATCAAGATGATGTCTCTGTATCTTAATGAATTCTACAGAGTGCAGCATATAAGATCCAGGGACCATGAGGGGTGGAGGAACCTACACCTACTACTAAGATCTACGGACTGTCTTAATGCCGACGCCTTAGGTAATCATTCCAGACATCAAAATCGGCAAAAGAGTTGGCGGGGTGACTCCGTGGAGATCTCTTGACTGGTGTGGAGAAACATGGTCTCCCCGCGGAGATGCAACACTGTCCCTGAGAATGTCACCCACGCCATGACATGACAGCTCGTTCTGATCTGATGTAAAACCATTCGATATACCTCATAGAAGTCTTCAAGAGCTGCTGATTTCATCGGGCCGTTATTGAGTTGATGCGCTGGCTGAAGTACACGCCAGTATGGCTTTACGTCTCACCGAGACATATCTCATGCGGTCTTATGAGTCGAGGTAATGTCTTTTAGGGTCACCGGGCATGTCCGTTGGGTACATGGCTCTGGCGATGGACTCTGGGAATAATGAGAGATGGACTGTCGCGATATCCGTAGCTAGTGAGGCAGCCACTCCCGTGCCTAGATCTGCCTGACCCATGCAGGACAAGACTTGGAAATCGCCATCAAGTTTAGTCAATCGGAAAGAAACTAATGGCAGAAGCAGGGGATTAATAGTGCAAATTCATATCTAATTAAGTAGCGGCACTCTAAGTCTAAAGAATCATAACTGTTTTAGCATCTATTATTCCTCCAAATGTCCTATCTCGCGAGAACGCTGGCCGGCACTGAAACAGGCCCTGACTCGATCCTACTCTCCTCATCGGTGACAGTGCTCTTGTTTCTGTTCGTAAGGAAGTTCATGTGCATGTGAGAGTCCACATGGGGACCCTGGTACTCAGCACCATCAACCTTAACAGGATCCTCGTCAAACAAGTACATGTACCAGTAGTACACGCCGACAAACAAGCCACCTCCAATGATATTGCCAATGGTAGCTGGGATCATTCCCTTCCAGATGTACAGACCGACGGTAAGGTCAGGTGTCCTGAGCCAGATAGCGAGAGACATGTAAAACATGTTGGCGACAACGTGCTCAAGTCCAAGGACCACGAAGGCGAAGATAGGCCACCACATGCCGATGACCTTGGAGGCTAGATCCTTGGCTTGGATACCGA
The DNA here is from genome assembly GCA_014898885.1 of Fusarium lyarnte (nom. inval.). Lineage (NCBI taxonomy): Eukaryota > Fungi > Ascomycota > Sordariomycetes > Hypocreales > Nectriaceae > Fusarium > Fusarium lyarnte (nom. inval.). The sequence continues at coordinate 56,956 of JAAVUB010000442.1, forward strand.
GAAAGACGGCGAGGCATACGAGCCAGTTGCAGCCGATGGCCTTGAGGAAGATTTGGTGAACTTGGGGTGATATTTGTTTCTTGCTAGCGAAAGACATGACGACTTCCTTGTAGGGTGATGCATCAAAGGCTCCGCCATCTGATAGAATGTTAAGTTTGACCTTGTAATTGAGTGTGCGATGACTTACATCCCATGATGATAGACATGACAAATAGTGATCCTGCAAGATTGCCGAAGAAGCAAAGGAACCAATGCAGGAGCATCTTTCGGATCGGAAGCCGACCTTGAAGCACAGCAGTCAAAGTAAACTAAACCCTCATCAGCCACAATGCAACAACAAAGGATCAAGCTAGCTCACCATAGTAGTTGCAGTGAACAAGTCCGCTCCCGTAAGCACAACAAGCACTAGGCCCAGCGGGAAAACACCAGCGCCAAAGAGCTTGACCAGACCGGGCGCGTTCTCGGTGTACCAGGGTGCTGTCATGGCACATAGCGAGACGCCACAGCCAAAGCCAAGAAGACATCCCGCAGAGACGGCGGAGAGGAAGATCTTGTCGGGGCGCATGTTGCCTCTCTTGACGCCGGAGCGGGAAACAAGCTCGATTGTTTCCTGCGGCGTGTAGGCCGCCAGGTTGGAGATGCTAACCACAAGAGGGTTGCTCATGATGAATTGACGTAATACAATATTGTTGTTGTATACAATGAAGACTTAGCTTGAGTTTTTGGATCCTGGAGGACTGACGTAGGTCGAGCCTTTTATCGAGTCTTGATAAACCATGCAAGCTTATCGCATACTCAATTCCGTTGTAGACCGCCCTATCATGTCAAGCTAAAGCTAAGTCAGGAGATCTATGGATTCTAATCAGCATGAGATCATAGACTATCCGCTTGTTGGTGAGATGGTTTTCGCTATAGACGAGAGATCCAAACCCCAGCAAAGAAAAAGACTCATCATTAGGCCCGGCGATCTCGGCCTCTCTCCACCATCAGAGCATGCTGGGCGTAGAAAATCCTGCTGTTTCAGGGCTATTGACTTCTCGGCAGTGGGTGCCAAGTCCGCAGCGGTATAGCATGGATATCCGGTCCTATCATGCTGTCAAGCTGCGTCGTCATCCACTATTTTCTTCTCCTCCTTGGTGGCCTGACTTGCAGGATAGTTTAGACCCCCTGTAGTGTACCGAAATTAGCCACCGATGCGCTGGAATGGGGGGCAGAGCCGCAGCCCCCTCTGCTTTATTCAGAACTTAATCTTTAGGTACCGCCCCGGCGGGCTCCGGTCATTGGGTCGAGATTTCTCATCTAAAAGAAATGGGCGGAAGTTATGGAACGATTTATGCTCACCTTGAGCTGACCGACCTTTACCGCCCCAGCAGGGCCAATTACAGTGTTTCAATTAACGAAATCTCGTGGCAACAATTCATATCCCAAGCAAACCTTAGCCTCTGCGCGCTAATCCTGACAGTCAGCCCCGGGTCTATCTGCACCTTGTGTGCAGAGTGCGAAGTCATCTTCCAATTAAACCTGTTAAGTCAATTACTCGCGCATCCCACGCCGCATTTGCCTATAAAATGTTGAAATGTCGCACCCGCGGCCGCATTTAATGCTGAGGTTTTGATGCTTGCGGCCAAATTCGCGTCGTGGTTCCGGTCGTTTTGCGGGCCGCTGACGCCGCAGATCGGGTCGTTTTCGGAGTTCGGAAAGAAAAGATGCAGTTCAGCGGTCGTTGCAAACTGCGAGTCATGCATTTCCGAAAGTGGTTGAGGTATAAGTTTTCTAGAATGATCTTTAGGGCTTGTGATGTTTAAAGAATCACCGTAGTAATATGTAATGACGTGGCGGTATGATGTCCTTATGAAATGTGGCGGGAGTGCCAGCAGAAGATATTTCAAGGGGAGCATTAGGGCTTGGCATAACTCAATTGCGTCGGTTTCACAGCGTTAGTTTGGTAATAGTACCATTCTTTATGACTATTAACGCTATAGCGACTGGTCTGGCATCGTGGCGCAACGTTTAAGTTGTGAGCTAAATAGATTATTTGTAGTTGAGATTTGTGGCTGAGAGCTTATATTCATCACACAGAACTATGTGCTCTTATCAATTATATTCTTGGCTCTACAAAAACTTCTGTTGCCAGGTTGATCTTCATCCCAACCATTATACATACCCTCTTTCGATTGACACCCGATAGCCGTCATAGATGTCTGGAGCCCGACTTGATGTCTACTGCTCTGAGCCTGCCTTGACCTTGAGTATACGAGCTACAGTAGATAAAGAGGAGATTATACTATCTGTCAAAAGCTTAACAGCGAAGGTCGCAATAGGTGCTGATATTACATAGAGCAATTTCATGTTATTTACTATCCGTATAAAGTCCACACGTTTACCTTCAGCCTTCTTTTTCTTCTCCATCTCCTAGACTTGGTAGCCTTGAGTGATCACAAAGTATTGACTTGACCTCTGCGGTCAGGTGAATAGGAGGGCTTAGTAATTCGCAGACATTCATGTGGATGAAGTTCTCGTGGTCAATGTTGAACCTCTTTCGACCGAACCAAATAAATGAAGGAAGATTCTGTCTCAAGATTTCAAGGCGCCTCGTGGAACCTCGTCGAACACCTTTTCGAGACAAGTTACGTCGACCCCTCAGAGACAAAACTATATCGCGATTACAGTTCAAGTAAACTACCAAGCATCACTGCAAATCATGTGAAACTCTTTGCTTCGTACATGCCCTAATTTAAAAGCATAAACATAATGATGCTATATAATTGAGTTTCCCACTCACCGTCTCCTTCAGTCGGGAGGACTTCGTTCAGAGGTTTCTCCGATGCAGCAATAACTTCGCCCGATCATCTATCCAAGCTCAACGCAGCTAGTACTACAAGCAACAATACTGAACTCCCCAGCAGGGGACACAATGCGCTGGTACAGCCTCTACGCGGAGGCTCGACTGGAAATACTCGACTATGTCGCCAATTCTACTGTCCATGAGAAAGGCTCCATCGTAAAGTACGCCTGCGTGTCTCGAGAATGGCAGGATTGGTTCGAGATATTCACGTTCAAGCGCGTGGAAATCTCACCCTCCGACATCATGCCATTCATAGCCGCCTTCTTAAATCTTCGGCGTCGAAAATACCTCCAATGCATTGGCGTGAGACCCGATCTGCCGATTCACAAACACAATCAGCATCCGTGTCTTGATCACGACAGATTTGTAAACATACATCAGCAGATGCAAGCCCTCGCACAAAGACGCCCTATGATATACAGTAAGTTGCCTTTGCTGAAGCATCAAGAGGAGGAAAACAACTATGCTTTTACGATCGTCTTGCGGGGCTTATTCATGGAGCTGTTCCAGTGGAGAGTGGAGGACTGTCATCATGAGGGTATCGAGCTGGAGATCATTGCTGACGGCAAAAGCCACTGGCAGAACACAGCGGGAGAATATAGGGAACTAAATCCTCCCAGTGACACCGGCAATGGGAACTTTTATAACAGTCTCTCAAGTGAGCTTCAGATCTTCCATGCCCCTCCGTATCACGGACATCAAGTGCTACACGATGGCGAGTTGGACTTTCACTTCTGGCTCAAGCTAGACGTGCCTCTTTGGGGGAGTTTAGGTCCCAAGGTCAACGTCATCTCGAGCTTGTCGATCCTTCGACGGAATGTTCGCCATTTTGATCCGGAATCCATCGCCCACATTATAAGCCTACTTCCACGTCTCAGGGTGCTCCGATGGGAGGTCAGACCCCATGCGCATTGGGAAACCGAGCACAAGTTTCATCGCCATCTGCGGTCGCTTCTATCCACTCTACCTCTGTCTATGGACCAGGTCAGGATTCAACAACAGCCCACTTCAAAACCGCTGAATAGCCCAAGGTCTTCTGAGCATCTTCGAGGTCTAGGCGCACGCCTAATTCTATCATGCCCCTACCTCACCAATATCTATCTGGACATCAGTGTGGACGTTGTTAAGTTCTTCGGCATGCGGGGTCGTTTGCAAAATGCTCAACATGTTTGTATAAGAACTAACCAGGCGTTGCTCGACGAAGCTCCCAATACCTCAAATCAGCTCTTTGCCTGGATTGGCAAGGCGGTATCTACTATGCCGAAGCTCAAGGCTCTATGTGTCTTCAATATAAATGACACTGTGGCTTGCGTGATCAACTGCCGCATTGAGCGTGAGAGCTTTAAAGTCATTGCCCGCTGCAGTTGGCCATTCGATGTCAAAGACGATACTAAGGCCTGCTGGAGAAAAGCCGGGAGACATCAGCCTGACGACTCTGTTCCGTTAATACTGAGGCATTCGTACGACACGGTTAAACATAATATTATATCGCAACAGCAGTGGCATAGGAGTCTCTGCTGAATACGCCTAGTTATGCGCTATTGCTCAACTTGCTCATGAGGGTTTTGTGGAAGACTTGCCCTGTGATTGTGAGGTAGCTCAAAGACATTCAGGCATACCAAGCACTGGGTAGATTCGATACAGACTTAATAGACGTGGGATTCTTCATTTCTTGCAAATTTCCTCAACTTTAAAAGCGTTTTTAATTTTGAATAAGATACCGGGGTTAACTAAAGGCTTTGAGGATAAATTAGAAGAAGAACAGAAGGCCGTGCCGGATCAGTGAAGGGCCATAGCTCAAAGTTTATAAATGCACAGGATACGGCTCAGCAGTTGTCTCATGCATTGAACGGATAGGGGATTTTTAATATGAAGAACCCATCCTTAGTAATAACGGGGACGTGATGACTGAGATGTCAACAGCCGGGGAGGATAATTCAGCCTGAAGCCCGGACATTCATAAAGAACACAAAGATCTACTTGCACAAAACATAGTCACATTGACATCATGTCGCGAAACTAAGCAAGCTTGGAAATTTTATGTCAATTTGTAGTCATTTATCCTATCCAAGACTTATCCCAGGCCAACCATGTCCAGATCATTATTATTGTGCCTGTGCTATCCTTCCCATCCTCTCCCAATCCAAGGTATCATGAGTGTTTATTTACTCGTACAGCAATCTAGTCAAATCACCATCTGCGAACAATAGCGCGACGTCCAGGATATGTAGGCGCCACTGTAGCATTCTTACTCGACACTCCACCAGAAGGTAGAAGAACCGGGATATCAGGGTGCTGTAGGGCTTCCGCTTCAGCGATGGGCATCTCGCCCGCACCTTCATGAGGTTCTGCGGGCTGGGGTGCAGCGGGATGCTCAGCTGCAGGAGCCTCGTGCGCCATAGTCGCTATTGGCGCAGCAGGGTGTTCGGCAGCGGGCGCTTCGTGGCCCATTGTAGCGACTGGTGCTGCTGGGTGCTCAACGACGGCGGACGTCTCGTGAGCTGGTGGCGCTGGGGCAGCGGGATGTTCGACGACAACTGGTGTTTCGTGAGCTGGAGGCGCGGCGGGGTGCTCAGCTACGACAGTCTCGTGGGGCGCTGCAACCTCCTCTGCTGGTGTGTGTTTAGGGGGCTCGACGACAACTGTCTCGTGTGGTGGTGCCTCATGCTTGGGCTGCTCAATGACCACCACGGGATGCTCTTGAGGAGCCTCAACAGGATGCGCGGTAGGCGGGGCAGCAATGTGCTCAGTGACCGTCTGGATGACAGTGACGTGCACTGGCTTCTCGACCTCGACAGTGTGAACAACCTCAACGGGTTTCTCAACTTCAACAGTGTGGATCTGCTGAACGGGCTTCTCAACGACCTGAGTGTGCACCACTGTGACGGGTACCTCGACGTTGACAGGCTTCTCGACTTCGACTACTGAAGTATGGACAACAGTGTTCTCAACCACAGATGTATGGATGACAGTCACGGGCTTCTCGACTGGTACCTCAACAGGTTGAGTGTGAATGACTGTAACTGGTACCTGAACTGGGACCTCGACTGGCTGGGTGTGAATAACCGTGACGAGCTTCTCAACCTCCACAGGCTGTGTGTGGATGACGGTGACAGGCTGCTCAACTGTCTGGTGGACAACAGAAGTCTCAACAACTGTCACGGGCTTCTCAACCTCAACAGGTACAGTGTGGACAACAGTGACTGGCTGCTCAATTGTCTGATGAACAACTGAAGTTTCGACAACTGTAACTGGTTGTTCGATCGTTTGATGGACAGTTTCGACCACCGTGACAGGCTTCTCGACCTCGACTGGTTGGGTATGGATGACTGTAACGGGCTGCTCGATGGTCTGGTGCACGACAGATGTCTCGACAACTGTAACTGGTTGTTCAATCGTTTGGTGGACAGTTTCAACAACTGTGACTGGCTTTTCGACCTCGACTTCGACGGGCTGGGTGTGAATGACTGTGACGGGCAGCTCTACTGTCTGGTGAACAACAGAAGTCTCAACCACCGTAACGGGTTGCTCGATCGTCTGGTGAACCGTCTCGATGACTGTAACGGGCTTCTCGACTTCCTGGTGGACGATCGAAGTCTCGATAACTGTGACTGGTTTCTCAACAGGGACATGCTGAACCTCCGTCACGGTCGCATGCACTGTCTCGGTCTGGTGCACAACCTCAGTCACATGGACAGTCTCGTGGACCGTCTCATGGACCACCTCCCCAGGTATCGTCACGTGCACAGTCTCATGGACCGTCTCGTGAACAGTGACGGGCTCGCACGCCACGGGCGCAGCCTCCTCAGCAGGAGGGTTTCTTCGAAAGAACGACGGAGAAGCAGTCGCCAGACCAGCAAAGGCGGAAGCAGAAATGATTGTTGAAAAGTGCATGGCAGGCCAGCCTCTTGATTAAGGATAAGCTATTAGGAAAGGAAAGTCGACTCGGCGATACCAGATCGCGTGGTTGATATAAAATGAACGGCAGGTGAATAAATTAGGAAGAAACAAACGACAAAAAAGAATCGAATGGGGGGGTGACGATCACAAAACACGCTCCAGGCGGAAATAGAGCGACGAGAAGAAAAAAAGAGAGTGAAAGGGATGAAAAGATAGAAAAGGCTAAAAGCGCGGGAAAAGCGAGGTTTTTCTTCGTCTTGGCCATGATGTTTTGGCGTCGCATTCCCTCCAGGGACATGAGACGTGGCTACCCTTCGGCCGCTGTTCAATCCGCTCAAAATGTCATGATTTTTGTGTTTCTCGCGCCTCGTTCCCAGCTCGGAAAGTTGGCACGCCGCCAGGGAGTGACGTTTGGAGGAGGCATCTTGGCGATGTTCACTTGTCTCGGCGTTGATTCAGCTCCTGCCCCTGCCGATATCAAAGCACAATAGAGTACACCGTTAAGCTTAAGAGGCATAACGTTAACCTTAGAGCCTTGACCACCCCTGTTGTGAAACCGTCGCATCGGGGTTCATAGCGGCCTTGGCGACCTCCTGGCCGATGTTTCCCTGCAGCGGAAGGCCTTGGTCCCGGCCTTGGAGGCCCCGTTTCTTCGTTTCAGCCTTGTTACCACATTCTGACCGCGAGATTGGGGAGAAATGCCTGATGTTATACGAACTTGGGATGAGATGGCTTCTTCACCAGCGTTTTGGGTTAGCTGTCAAGGTCTCATCTTGACTATCCTGAAACAAAACCCCGCCAAGTCTTGTGTCACGGATCTTGCGGCAGGAGGGTCCTCAATTGACGTAAGATAAATAGTCTTGGGAGTCTCTTGCGAAGAATGTTTTCTTTTTTGGTGAACTGCTCGTAGACTGCAGTTCTTGCGAGTTTGGCAGCTGAAGGCGTTATCTTATCTCGCTCACCTTATCTTATCTGGCAACCAGGCAGTCCCTGGCGGGTTAACAAGTGCGGCTGAGTCTAGCGAGTTCAGCTTCGGTAGCATGCTTACTCTTGCGATATTGACTCGTCTGATACTTCGTAATCATTCATCATCGTCATTCTATAGATGACCTATGCTCCATTGCGTGAATCAAGGTCATACTCTTTTTTTTTATAAATTGATGCTTGGTGATTACATCCCTTGGCAATCGCCTGTTTCTGTATTATTCCAGTGCAACATATCGTAAACATCCACGAAATAACCTCAGCATGACTATCCAAGAGGCTTTTGTACAGACCCCTTCTGACCGATTGAGTCAGCTGTCTGGAATTCCACTTGATACAATCCTTGAACATCTCGATCTTGCAACCTACACCAACTTACGTCTGACTTCACGCCAGCTATCCACCAACACCATTCACTCTCGTTTCTTCAGATCCGCCAAGACCGATCTATCTCTGAGTAGTCTGCACTCTCTCCGAGATAGAGTTGCCGATCCCCGGTTAGGACCCATGCTCCGAGAACTTACTGTTGTTGCAACGCTCTTTGATACCCAGCCAGCTGAGGCTACTGTGCAAACTAGAAAGAAATGGCCTGGATTCGACAAGGACGAGCTTAGGTGTGACATGGAGAGTTATCGGCAACGCGTTGAAAACCTGCGCGAGAGGAGCGTGGCTTGCACGGATGAGGAAGTTCAGGAGGCGCAGCGAGATCTTGACTGGATACAGACAAGAATCCAGCAAGATACAAACACGGGCGTCTGCCAGGTAACTGACTTGCTGTCGAGCATCTTTGAAAATGCTGCCAATCTTCGGACTATCAATTTAGATGCCTGTATCATCGCAGGACATGCCAAGACCTGCCGACCAGCTGAGCATTATCGATGGTATCGATCCGCCTTCAAGTACTCAAGTTGGCCTTCAATGTGGACCGCAGCATCTCAAACCTTCCGCATCGTCACCTCAGCCATATCCTCCAGCGGGGTTGAGCTTGAGAAATTCCAGATCTTTCCCAGCACACCGCTATGCAGTGTACAGCTGAGGCATGTCGAAGATCATTTTAGAACGCTGAACCCGGATGGTTTGGTAGCGGCTTGCAAAAGCATCACGTCTTTGGGGCTGAGCTTCTCAACGCATAAGCTCATCGAAGTATCCCCAGCCCAGGGAGAGGGTCTTTTCCGCCATGCTTTTGCAGCAAAGTCTCCCCACAGGCTCAATCAACATCTCGAGTCTGATGCGAAAGACTTCACTGGCGCAGCAACAATTCTTACATACATGCCCAATCTCGCATCCCTGTACCTTCACCTCCATCATTTAGATCATCTCGTTCTTCCAGAATACACCAAGGCTTTTGCTCATATCAGCCAGACTATCAGACTCGGCCGTCTCAGGGAGCTTTCTCTGCGCGGTCTTCCCCTGCGACCAGACGACCTTATCCTCTTCTTAACAAACCACCCCACTATTACAAAGCTCTCTCTTGATGGCATTCTCCTAGTGGGCGGCTCATGGTCAACCGTCTTCTCAAGCATCGAGGCTATGCCTGCCTTGGAGAGTCTTCACCTAAGCTCCCTTAGCACGGAATACCACCACATAACAAATCTCGACCCAGTGAAACGCACTTTTGAAGTCGACCTACAAGATAGAAAGAAGTGGGTTACTTGCGGAGGTGGACATATCTTGCATAAACGGGACATGTGCAGAGAAGAGATTCGACAAGGGCTGGATTTCAGGCCTCAGCCGGGACCTCGAAACATCTGGGGTGATGATACATGGGGGTATTTTGAGCGTTTTCAGTACGAGTTTGGAGCCCCTCCGAGTATATGGGAATGGGACCCATTGACTGAGGATACGTTAGACGCGTTGTTGATCTAACTTACCCTAAGGCATTAAACGAGGAGCGGAATTTATAAAAAGATCAATGAAATAATCACAAAATCATTAAATAATTATCATAGCAGCTGACATCTGTTCTCGACGCTTACTATCCTTATTAGACATTATCGTTGGATGTTGTCCAGTGTGTATTATGCGATGCAGCCTTTTTACTAACAAGGTGCCGAACGAACAACGAGTCCCCAACATTATCATCCTTCTTATGGGTGATTTGGGTGCTCTTTAGCTGCAGAGATAAACTTAAGGCAACTCCTAAGGCATATGCAAATTCATCGAAATCCTCTGACTCTTTGTTCTTAAACTTAGGTGCTGAAATATCTGTTGGTGTTGGTGCTAAAGGGCCGGGTATTGCAACGGAAATGCGGTAACCAGGGTGATGATTTTGAGTTTGTTGAGTGCGACGCGTTTCAGGCACTCACAGTGGGAGGACGTTCAATTCACGGTGCAACGTGCAATGCCGTTCAAGACAATAGATCACGGTCAAATCGGCAGTAAATATCGCCAATCAATAAACATTGTTCAAGGAATGTCTATAGTCTAAGTCTAGGTCTACTTTCTAATCGTATCTCGTCAAAGACGACCGGTCGCACTCGACACAAGTGCATCGCCCTCCATTAACATAAAGATCGTTTCGTTATTTCTGCGTTGGATCGTTCGTCATATGCTACCGGTAGCAGCGCGGTCTTTTTCTTCTTCTTTACTGGCGGGTGTTGATTGGAATTCGAGTCTCATTGGAATCTAACATCTATGCCTTAGCTCCTGTAATATTACAAATCTTAGTCAAACAAATGTTCATCTTGCGCTGTCCACGAATGGTGTCCAGGTCCGAATATTTTGTTTATTCAGTCCTGGGTCGCTTCCGGGACTCACCATTCTCTCCCTGCTCCGAAAAGTACTCCAGGCTTCCCTTGGGATCAGCCTTCATGGTCTTTCCGCCCTCCTGCCATCCAGCAGGGCACACCTCGCCGTACTCGTCGGTGAACTGGAAGGCCTTGACGAGGCGGATCGTCTCCTCGACGTCGCGGCCGACGGGGAGATCGTTGACGGTGATCTGTCGGAGGACGCCCTTGGGGTCGATGATGAAGAGGCCACGGAGCGCGATGCCCTCGTCCTCGATGAGCACGCCGTAGCTGCGCGAGATCTTGGTGGACTTGTCGGCGATGAGGGGGAGCTCCAGGTCAGGGCCCAGACCGCCCTGCTTGCGGGGCTTCTCAACCCACGCGAGGTGGGTGAAGTGGGAGTCAGTGGAAACGCCGAGGACGGTGGTGTTGATCTCGCGGAAGCGGTCGAGGGCGTTGTTGTACTGGATGATCTCGGTAGGGCAGACAAAGGTGAAGTCCATGGGGTAGAAGAGAAGAACGACCCTACAGTGTCTCGATCAGTATAACCATCCAGGTCCTCAGGGGGGGAGTCAATCGTACCATTGTCCCTTGAAGTCAGAGAGCTTGATGTCTCTGAACTCGCCTCCGGGGAAGAGGGTAGTGGCCGAGAAGTCGGGAGCAGGGCGCTGAACAAAAGCTGAAGACATGATGATGGTGTTTTCGTGATATCGATTGAAGAATCTAGACGAAAAAAAGAAGGGGAGGAGAAAAGGTTTAAAAACGAGAAAGCTTCGACGGAACGCGACTAAAGAAACGTCTCAGGAAAAAGCAAAGCAATCAGTTGTGGAGCCCGCGTTATCAGGGGCCCAGCCATGGAACAAGGTGGAAATCATCAAATTTTAGCGCCATATTAGCTGATGCCACTTTATCAGATACTTGCTCGGCGAGCGTGAATGAGCAAAGTAACTTTATGTAATTAGTGCTCTCGACTCAACCAATTCTTGGTGGCACTTCTGATGGCGGTGACGCAAATGTGGACTGACTTATCTCTAGACGGTGTGAATGCCGAAGGACGCGTTCCAGAAAAGATCAAAACACGTGCGGTACCTGCGGAGACGGCACAATTTGATTCCAAACTCGCAGCGCCAATCAACGCCTATCAATCGTGTCCATTCAGACCCGGCCCGGCTTCGGAGTGGCTCGGTTCGGAAAACCGAGCTCACCCTACACCCATCTTATCAGTCCTCCACGTGCACCTCTTATCAGTTAGTTGCGATATCGCTACTACTCTTTGGAATCTGGTGTTGATCATGATTGTTCTATTATTAATCTGATAAAAAAAAAATCTAGTGTTTTACTCCATTGCCATTGCTCGTGCTTCTTGTGGCGAGGACATTGGCTTCGTGGATTATTTCTGACATGTCGTCGAGCGCCAGCTGCGGATTCAATGCACAAATCCTGAGTGCTACTTTGCCTCGGACCTTTGTGGTCAAAATGCCAGCTTTGCTGCTCGATATGAGACTCTTTGAGATACCACTATTGATAGTCTCGAGTTCATCTTCAGTCAAGCCATCACGCGCATAACGGAACGTTATAACGCCCAAGCTGGCAGCGCTGACAATCTCCCAATCAGGTAGTTTCCTCAACTCCTCTTCTGCTCTCTCAGCAAGATCGAATCCATGATCAATCATCTCCCCAATCCTCTCAACACCGATAACCCTCAAGGTGAACCACAACTTCATAGCGCGACTCGCAGGTCTAGTGAGCTCCATGCTGTAGTTCCAAAAGTTTGGAATATCCTCATCCTCAATCGCCACGCCATCGCGGAGGTAATCTCCCTCGTTCGCAAAGCTTCTCACCAAATTCGCTTTGTCTCTTACCAAGAGAAGACCGCAGCTGTAGGTTTGGAAGAGCCATTTGTGCGCGTCCCATGACATGCTGTCGGCGTGCTTGAGGCCGTCGACTGTCTCGTGGCGTGTCGCGGATAGAGTTGCTGAAGCGCCGTAAGCGCCATCGACGTGCAGCCATATCTGCTCCCTTTTACAGATCTCTGCGATTTCGGGTAGAGGATCGATGGCGCCCGTGTTTGTCGTTCCACAAGTCCCAACCACCAAAAATGGTACAAGGCCTGCTTTGCGATCATCCTGAATTGTCTCTGCCAAGAGAGCCGGGTCAAGTCTGAAGTCCTCATCCGCAGGTAATCGTCGGATCTGCTCCTTATCAAACCCAAGCATTCTCATAGCTTTCGCAACAGAGTAATGCGTCTGGTCCGAGAGATACGCAACCGCCTTGTCCGTTTCACCATGTGGCACAAAGCGATCCCTCGCCAGCACAATCCCCATCAAATTCGCCATTGAGCCACCCGAGACACAGATCCCCCCTGCACTCGCTGGAAACCCAACCTTCCCCGCCAACCACTCAATCAACGTCTTCTCAATAACAACAGGTCCTGAAGCTTGGAGCTTTGAAGCGCCGAGGGCGTTAAATGCACTGGCTACTATGTCGCCCAGCCAAGCGACGGGCGATGTAGGCGAGGGGATGAAGCCCATGAAGCGAGGATGGTTAACGCGCATGCGGTGGTCGAATGCGGTGAAGGCTTCTTCGAGGACTTGGTTGATTGAATGAGCTTGGCCGGGTGTTCCTATCTTTTGGAAGTAGGGAACGTCTGATGGTTGTGCGACTTTGATGATGAGGTCGTTTTGAACATCTTGAGTTGTTGATGCTAGGCGTTGGGTTACGGACTGGAGAGCTGAGCATACAGCTTCAAGCTCATCGTTATGATGAAGAGATCCCATGTTGAAGTAATGTGAATTTGTCTGTTTGTATTTCAATTCTTGATGTCCCCAATGCCGTCTTAAATATCTATATGCTTTGATATCTCCATTTTTGTATTCACATATATCTCCATCGACCAATATTACTCTCGCGCCCTCTATGTCCAGATCAGTGGGGCTATTCGTTCACCTTGGCATGTCAATCGTGCGCCTTTCGATAATTTTGTAGATCCTGTCAGCATTTCGTACAATGCTGAGCTGTCATAGGCTGTGAAACTTGAAACTAGTGATGTTGGATTATCTGACGAGCCCATTTACCGTTTCGGGTAATTTTTAGAGAGGCTCGGATATCCGAACTCTGCTGATGCAGCGATTTCTAAGCTTGGATGCATTATGGATGGTATTGACGGCATTGTGAGAGGCAGGAAGTAGTGTTAGCGAGAATGACACGTTGTAGACGTTCCCCCCTGGCTACAAATGCGTCACGGTCATGGCGATATCTTGAGGCAAATGGTGGGGCCTCTTAGTGATGATCTCACTAACAGCGCGAACAAACGACACCCTGCCAAAGGTTTAAGCGACCTTGGGAGCGGGAAGATAACAGACCTGGAATACTGTAGTTTGCCATCGAAGATGTGCCCATCTCCAGCCATCCTACAGTGTTGGTTCAACAGGTATTTCTGATTGGTCAGATGGTTCTCAGGTATCGATCATGCTGCAAGCTCTCCTTGCATCTCGCCATATTTAAGAACCAACATTTAGAATAACAGTCACAAACGGCACGGTATTTTAATGGCTGTATAGTTTAGGATTTTCATTACAGGCAGGAAAAGAGTAAAAAATAGCTACCGCCTTAGCATTTATACAAGCGTGGTATATCAAATTTTGGAAGAGGGCCCAGTGCAGCTAGACCGGGTTTCCTATTTAAGTCATCTATTGCGTCTATTACAACCGCTTAAATGTATCGGTCGTTTTATGCGACGCGACAGGACCCAATATCATAATATATCCCGATCGAACTGTGCGCAGCAAATTCAGGTGGCTATTTCCGGATAATCTCATTACTTTCCCTAAAATGCACATATTAGCCTGCACCAACTTACCTTTTAGCTGTTGTGATTGGATAACGATGCCTCTTAGCATCATTCTCTGTAAGGCTTATGCGTTATTTAATTAATTGTCTCTCGATAATCTCATATCACCGATCTTTCACTTTAGCAGATATAAAGAACCTCAGCGTCATAATTGAAGTGACGATCAAAACGAGCCAGTAATGATAAGAAGAGTACGTCTCGGTGCCCAGGGTACTAAGAAAGCCACCACGGGATGTTTGACATGCAAGTAAGGAGGCTCCTCCCGCACCCCATGAGATCATGTTAATCCAGCAGTAGAAGCAGGCGTAAGAAGTGCGACGAGGCCAGACCAGCTTGCTCACCTTGTATCCGGGCGGGATGGAAATGCGACTTCGCGTCGTCAGCTCCCCCCACGGCACCGCGGCACACGGCGACTCCTCTTATTTGTAGTCAGCGATACCCGTCTGCCATGCCTTTACTGGCTGGCGAGTATCAGCACATGGAGTACTTCCGGGTCGTGTGCGCTGGGGAATTTTCTTTATTTTTCGAGGTCACCGAGTGGGAAAGCATCATTATCCAGGGCACTCTCGCTGAACCAGCATTGCATCATGCGGCCCTGGCAATCGGGGCCTTGGCCAGCAGCCGCTACCATCCTAACATATGGCAGAGGACCCCAGCGATTGTCTTTTCAATACGGCATTATAGCATGGCCATCCAGGATCTCCAAGGTCGGCTTGATGGATCTCCACAAAGTGATGAGCTTGCCGTCTTGGCGAGCGTTCTCTTCAGCTATATTGAGTTTCTTCTCGATATCGATAGTCGGATCGAGATGCATATCCAGGCTGGGTGCTCCATGCTTGAGAACCTCCTCACGAGGCACGACATGTCACTCTCACTTTTTAATCAGGCGGAGTCAAATGGCGAGGTTAGCAGTTCATCTACTAAGTCTTATCTACTTGGTCATGCTATGTATCAGCTTAACACTCAAATTATGTCTTTGCGGGATTTTCCTTAAACAATAATAGTTAATAATTAAGTAATTTTTATTAAAATAATAATTAATAATATATTGGCTCAAATCGACCTGTACCCAAAGGTCTTCATACAATATAATTAAACATACCAAGATATACAACTATTAAGTGTGATAAGTCAACTGGTCAGCAATGCCTTACTAGCTTGGGTCTAGTGCTCTGCCGTTGGGCGGAGGCGTATGCACGAATGTGGAATGCTACAACCAATCGCCGTCCTCAATGCGTATCTTTTGTTCTCTGATTCGATAACAAAATGTTAAGCCGGAAAAGAAATCGCAATACTAACCTTATCGGTAAACAGTGTAATCATTCAGTATACTTCCCTGCTCTGTCTATAGTTGAATGAACTCTGGTATTCATAAATGCCGAACTTTTCGGTCTTTTGAGAGATAGGGTTGGGATATAAATACAAACGTAGTAAGGCTCTGATTCTCAAGGCCTAGTTCTTTACCTTCAAGACCGTGTATAACTTAGCCAGCCAGTTTTCCCTTCGCCAACACTAGAGACTTACCACACAACCATTTACATCCTGCCCATCACCTACAAGCAACTATGGCCTTCTCACGCTCAACTTATACTACAACACGCGCACTCACCTACTCTTACATTCATATCCCGCCCCAGCTCCCAAGCACTCCATACTTTCTCTTCCTACATGGCTTCCCCTCCACCTCGCACCACTGGCGCCATCAGATCTCCTTCTTCAAAGCAAAAGGCTATGGCATCATAGCACCAGACTTACTTGGCTTCGGGGAAACATCAAGACCGACTGAGTTAGAGATGTACAAGGGTAAGGATATGGCAAGCGATATTGTTGAAATCCTGATGTCAGAGGACGTTGGAATGACGGTGGGCGTGGCACATGACTGGTATGTTAAGCTCGTTCGCCTTTCTGGTTATCACACCCAAGTCGTTCCAAATGGATAGAGAACTGTAGCAATGCTAACTATTCATCCCTCAGGGGGTGTTTCCTTTTGTCACGACTAGCGAATTATCATCCCGAGCACTTTTCGGCCTATGCGTACATCGACCACGGATACATGGCCCCAGGCCGCAGCCTCACTACCGCGGCGGTACAACATATCAACAAATCGGTGGAAGCAAAGCTTGGCTTTTCGATCCTTGGGTACTTCCTCTTATTTGAGGACGAGGATGCTCCTAGGCTCCTAGATGAACATGTAAGTTCCTTCCAAGCCCAGTAGATTCTGACCTGCTAAACTATTGACAACACCTCAGTCCGAATCGGTAGAATCCCTCTACTTTACTACCGATGAAGAGATCAACAAGAAATACAAGGGCGCTCTGGGCGGCTTACGCTCTTGGTTGACCGAGGGCAAGACGACCAAGTCGCCAGTCTATTTGACACCAGAGGTAGGATTTCGACCCGTGATGCATGATGTTACATCCAAGTTGACGTTCTTGGAACAGGATCACAAGCATTATGAACACGCCTTCTCTAAGGAGAAAGGTGGCTATGGTCCTGCGATAAACTGGTATAGGGCTAGTTTGCGTAACATCAACGAAGAAGATGAACGAAGTATGTAATGCCCCCCTCTATGCCCTGCATATCTTTCACTCCTCTGCAAACCCTACTACCAGGAGATTGCCCTCGGGCACCTCCGCTTCCATGTTTTACTAACACCGAATCAGAAGTCACAACGGCTGCTTACGTGCTAACGCACCCAACCCTATTGATTGCGTCTACGAACGTCATTACTGCCGCAATGAAAATCCCAGAGCAGATGCTCCCTTTCGTGCCCGATCTTAAAGTTGAGCAAGTTGCTGGTGGACATTGGCTGCAGTTGGAGAAGCCAGATGAAGTAAATGAAATCCTGGACAAGTTTGTAGCAAGGTTGGAAGCCAATCCAAGCGAATGATCAGACGTTAGAAGAGAGTCTGAAACTGACAGATATTAACATCCATTGCAACTCTATAACGCTTTAAAGAAGGCGGGTTCTATAGTATCTTAGTGTTATATTTAATTTCTGTGTTAATTGGGCTTTGGGTTCGAAGAAGCTCGAATTAAAGTAGTTCCAGCATCTTTAGTCAAATCTACAGATAGCTTCTAAAATCTCTTTTTAGTTTTTTCTTTTTGGAGGTCTGTGATGTTGATTTCGATGTGGACCTGGGTTAAGCGTCGTGAAGCAGCCCACGACTCTAGGAATGCGTAGCGACTCGCATGTCAATACCCCCTTGGTTCTTGAGTGAAAAACTTGGAAGCGCCCAGATGTCTACCGAATCAGAAACCTCTCTGACCGAGCATGGTACGGCAGGATCCGAGGATCCGTAGATCGATGGGGAGAAGGCCGAAGACCAGAGTCGCGCTAGGTCCTGTTGATCCCCCACCATCCGTATATGGTCCTATAGGCAGGGAAGGAAACAAGAACGGAAACTTGATGTTTGAAGCTTCGTTTGTGAATTGAATCATGGGCCTAGAACCCCAACGCTTTGTGCTGTCAGCTAGTGCTGACTTTACCAAGGTTACTCTCATTCCGTAATGTAATCTTTACCTAGTCGAGAGTTTTATAGGATTATAATCTTAGATCAAAGCTTAACACTGCCAGTTTCCATAATTTTACTACACATACTTATGAGAGTAACAAGCTAGCCCGATAAAATAATTATAATATATATTATAATTAGTCTATGCTATCGATGTAGCTTGAGTTGACATAACGCTTCTATTATCACCAGGAGCGGAAGCTGTACCAGAATAAAAGTAATCTCCGAGGCTGGAAAAACTTAGCCGGGATAGTCTGCAGTATGAGATAGGAAAGGATCTAGATGCGATAAAGGATTTCAGACTACGTCATCACGTACCAAGCTTCTCTTATTGAAATGCCGCCATGCCAAGTAAACGTCCAGAGATACGGCTTTTTCCCTGCGCTACGCCCTTGAGAACGGCTCTCGGACCCTCGGACCAGCCCGCCCTGTTAAGCGAGGGTAAGCTTGCTGCCTCATTGACCTTGTGTTATGTATAATCATAAGCCCATGCCCTGGATATCAAGCCGCTGTAGGCAATGAACTGCACCACATCGATCACTTTGCATGAGTTATATTCATTGATGATTGCAGGTGAGGAACCTTTGGCGATGTTTCAATAAAGGATTGCTTACAGGCAGCCGGCACATTAACGCCTCTTGGCACCAAACACTCCGCTAGACAAATGGGCAACGAAGCAATTCTCCGAACGTGCACTGGCTTACCGGATATCGAGATCAAGCACTGCACCGCACTTCGGCAGCCAATAGAGATTCAAGGTCCTGGGTGGGAAGCGGGCCGTAAGACTGCCAAGGATCTCGATGGCGTATGCGGGTATTCAGCTCCGTGTAGATCTCACCCATTCGGAGCTATGCAGGTCTAACCTTGTACTTGGTTGCAGTCTGCTTACCTTAGAAGCTTGGCCCTGGAGATATCACAGCATGACCAGTCTACTCCAAATCAAAGTATGTGTCATGACAATTGTGAAGGATTCACCATGACGCTTTAGTCCCCCAAGCCGAATCGGGATTGAGGCGGGTTGATCATACTGTTCCTTCTGCTATCAAGGAACTAGCGAACTGATATCTCCTGGCCTATAAGTATGTGCTGACTTCCCACTGCTCTAGTTTCGTCAACAAACATCCCAATCGACTTATCCCGAGGATAAAGAAACAAGACCTTTTAAACCATCCTCCACCCCTAACAGCCACGATGATCTCGGTAAGTTCTGGAATCAACCATAGAGGAGAGAAAGAGGTACTAACATCCTCAGCTCCGTTCCGCCTTGACTCTCCTGGCCCTTCCTGCCCTCGCTGCCGCAGGCAATGTCTGTCTCGGTGTCTTTGCTGTCGCTGGTCTCGGCGATGCCCCCCCTGACGTCTACTACGTCGCCTTCGCCGCAGGATCGCCCTGTGACGAAAGTCGATCAGCCAGTCTGACCGATACTCTCAACGAGAATTGGTGCTCTATTGCCAACCGTGCCCCCCAGTTCGACATGTGCGGCAGCACTGCCACCATCTTTAACGCTGGAGAACCTATTGGTGATGATGCGGACTTCAACGACTGCGGTGCCAAGTTGAGCATCAATGGGGAGGAGTTTGATGGAGAGGTTCTTGAGGAGCTTGCGGAGGATAACCCCTGCAGTGCTACTTGCAACAACGGTATTGCTTTTGGTAATATTGGTGGTCTGAGACATTACGTTGATGTCCCTATGTGCGACTAATGGCCGAGGTGCGTATTCGGGTGACATAGAGCCAAATGGCTTAATTTAAGTTCAAGATGACTATTTGAGAATGTAATTGCCTTACTCTATAGGAGAGTTTTGGTAATTGGGAGTGGGGTTTGTCTATTACTGGTCGACATTGTGATAGTGTCAGACTGTAGCCTCGTTCTATGTTAGACCCTAGGTCCAGCTGAACGGTTGATTCTAGAACTCTAAGGATAGTGGTGCAAGCGTCAGAAGAACAGTCCCTGTATCGAAAAAACAACGAGTATGTCTGGACTATGGTCTCTTAAAAACTATATGTACCAGGTTAAAGAAACACACTGACTTGTATCGCTGTTAGGGCCTTCGAATACAGCTTAATGATAACATTCTCGTCTAAAATCCAACTAAGGAGGAATCTGCCCTAGGCTGAGGCAATCAGGACGCCTATGTAGATATTACAGCAGGCACCAGTCTAGTTTTGCCCCTAGCCTTCCCTCTAATAAGTTCCCTATTAGGGCTAATATCCAGCCTTTCCTCCCTCTCCAACAACTCTGCAGGCCAGACTTTAGTACCATAACCTAACAAAAGAAATACTGCCACGGCGGTGCCTCATTCTCTCGAGCCTCATATCTGTCAACGGTCAATTCACCTCACTCAAGTTTGCAAGCCAGTAACATGCAGCTCCCAGGAAACATATGCCGGTTATGAGTGCGAGCCAATTCGGTCCACTCGTTTCATGATTGGGCTCATCATGATGCTGCTGCTCTGTTCTAAAATAGTTTTGCTGTAATGTCATATTGTTGTGCCTCACTGGCACAGATTGCTGGGATTGATATACCCTGCTTGGATAGTTATAGTGTCTCGCAGCGTTCGCGCCGGTCAGGGCCTGGGGGTATGATCCAGGCATTGACGCTGTCGAGCTTTGGGTGAATGTTCCATAATATGCTGAGGGAGGGGAAGTATATGTCCTGGTAGGACTAGTACCACGGCCAAGGCCTTGGGTGAACCCTTGATCAGTATGGCGGATGGGGACAGAAACAGGAACTTCGTTGTAAGCGGACTGGGCTACCCGCTCGAATATGCCATGCCCCTTGAGTCTGACAGCCAGTTCCCCAAGATTCCGCTTCCACAATTCTGAGGTGAGTATCTGGTAGGACGTTGTCTCCAAGTGGAGATCATTGTCACGCCAACAGGGATGTAGGGCTGCCAACGGAATTTCGTGAACCTCCTTCATGTTAACGTAGGATTGCTTTTTCATCGTCTTTCCGTGCGCTGGAATGAGTTCGCGGCGGGTGTCTGGGTGTCTGGCTGGACGTATTGGGAGGTAAGATTGTCGTCGGAAGGGATCCGGATGACGATTCTCGATTGGTGTGTCGTCAAAACTCGTCACCTAGTGGTGTTTATTAGCCATGTTGTACGTCGAGCAAGAAATTCAGAAACCGACAACAAAAACAGCCACTTTTCCATGATAAGCCTGCTTCGAGAGGATAACAACTGGATGGTTGAAAATGCCGCTTGTGATGGGCAGGGTCGTTGTTGTCCTCGCCTCAACCTTCGCCCTGTTGGGTAGCATCATGATTCGGCCTTCTAGACGTGGACATTCTGGGGGTTGGTAACTGTAAGACATGGACAAGGGAAGGACTTCGTCTAGAAGTGCAAGAGTAGCATTGGTCTTGTTATATTATATAATAGTATCGACAAGATGACTTCACAGCGGTACAATAATGAATTGACATTAACTCTGGGGCAGATGATGATTTGTAGACAATGTTAGCAGGCAGAAGGGGGGTTGCCGCTGGAAATGATCAAATGCAGCTCGGCACAGCCCGTGAAGCTAATAATAAGATGGTTGATGATGCGGCCCGCAGCCATGCCAGGTCAATCAGAGGCGCCAAGTGTATGGTGGGTGGGGAAAGGGTCGAGAATTGGCTGCAGATGTAGGACTTTGGCATTGTGTCTATGGCCGATTGGCGTATGATGTTGGGCGGTTAGCTTAGCGCTTCTTGAATATGCTGTTGGTCAGCACGATGTTGGGCGACGGGGTGGCGAGACTCAAAGTGTAAATAGTCTCCCAGAGAGGGAAGAGAAAAGAAAACCATTGCAGTTCCAGACCTTCAGGCTATTCATAATGTTACATGGCTAACCGTGCTATTTCTGCCTTATCCTTTCTTTACAGATGGACTTGAGCTGAAATTGGAAAGAGTTGTGTAAGTGAGATAAAAAGGGAGTAGATATTGTAACAGATTATTATATGTAATTATATAAAACAAAAAAAGGATAGCCTCGCTGACGCTCGCAATCGTATATAGGAACAGCCCGATGCGGGGGTCGAACCCGCAACCTTGAGATCGCGTACTCGTAAGAGTCTCACGCTCTACCGATTGAGCTAACCGGGCGTGGCTCTTAATTATTGAAAGAGGATGCCCAGATTTGTCACCATGTTGGCTGGAAGACCTGGCTGAAAGTGATGGATCCATGCTCCATTATCGGGCTTCAAATCTGTAGCATTGGTAATCTCACGGAGAGATATACCTCGAGCATTCATGTTCAGCGCTAAATATCATGCTGGCTCTGTCGCTGCGCCACTGGACATGCGTAGTTGGTAATTGATACGTATTAATGCACCAGCGACAACAAGGCAATGCAAATCGATCATAATGATAAAATGCTCAAACTCGCTTCTAAAACCATCAATTCCATTACAAATTCCAATAAACTCAACCACAATTGAAAAAACTCAAACAGTAAAGCGGAACCTCGGGCTTCTCTCACCCATAGACTCAATCTCTTCCTCCGTCTTACCCTCAAGCAAGTAGTCCTGCTTACCCTCATCACGAAGCTTGTTCTGTCGCTTGAAGTGAAGATGGAGGATGATGTTGAGAATCAATGACACAACAAGCATTCCCATACTGGCACCATAGCCAGGGCGGTAGTGAGGCGCATACTGGCTCGAGAAGAGGAAGGGAGATGCCACACCAGAAGCGTTACCAATGGTCAGATGCATGCCCGTCGAGAAAGCTCGCTTTCCGTAGCGGGGGTTGTTGGCGGGTACCCAGGCGAAGGAAATACCGGATGAGAGGAAGATGCCGATCGAGACGAAGCAACAGCCTGCATATGAGACAGCGGCGCCCTTGCCTGCGATGAGCATGCCATAGCCGACGATAGCGGAGCCGATGCCTCCCATGACGAAGAAGCCTCGCTTTTGGGTGATATCACTGAGGCGGGCGCCGATGAGATATGTGATAGCTCCGATGGCATAGACAGGAACAGTCATGGCTTGAACCTCTGCAGAAGACCAGGTACCCATAGCCTTGACAATGGTGGGCAGGAAGACGACGAAGGAGTAGAGCATAGCCAGAGTAGGGAAGAGAGCGAAACAGTAAGCCCAAGTGGTCCAGTCCTTGACACCATCAAGAACATCCTCCTTGAGAAGCTCTCGGTTGTTTCTAGCCCGACCGACTTGCTCATCATGAATCTTCTGCAGATTGATCTTATCCTCCTCAGTCAGAAACTTGGCAGTCTCAGGGCTGTTAGGCAGAACGAAGGGAATAACAACTCCGGTAGCGATGGTAGGTGCGCCATTGATAAGAATGATCCATCGCCACGCACTCCACCCCATGGCACCATCCATAAAGCTAATACCGTAGGCAACAAGACCACCAGCAACACCAGAAATGGCAGCGGTAGAGAAGAAGTAAGCGATACGAAGAGCGAGACTCTTGCGTCCGTAGTACATAGACAGGTAGAGCACGACACCAGGGAAGAAACCAGCTTCGCAGAGACCAAGCAGAAGACGGCATGCGACGAGGGCTCCGAGGTTGTTCACCCAGGCGCTGCAGGTGGCGACGATTCCCCATGCGATGGTGAGGCCGGCTAGATAGTAGGCGGGCTTGAGCTTCTTGATGATGAGGTTGGAGGGGGACTCGAAGAGCTGAAATTATGTTAGCTTCGTTGGGCTGAAGGGTGTTTGGTGAAGCTTACGCAGTAGGTGACGAAGAGTACGGAGACGGAGAGTTGGAACTCATTGCCGGTCAGGCCGAGATCTTCTTCCATGCGGAACAGACGAGCATTGCCAATATTGACTAGAATTTATTAGACTTCTCTTTGTGAGCAGAATGGGGTAACATACCTCGATCCATCATGTTCATCAGATACACCCACATAACCATGGGAATAATGCGATAGTCAAGCTTCCTGAGAATAGCCCTCTCAGTCTGCTTATCAACATACTCGTAGTTCTCACCACGCGCCTCCTCAATACCTCTTGCCTCAGCCTTTATGTCAGAGCCAGAAGCCGAGTTAGGGCGCGTCGGCTCTTGATGAGCGGAGACATTGTCATGGGCTGTCATCTTGGCTACGAAAATGATGTAAAGGGAATACCAAAAAAAGAAAGGGGAGACGTTCCAACCCTGAGAAGACGATGCTGGATGATCGACGGGGGAGAAATAAGGTGGACGAGGGACCAGTTTTATACCAAGGCCAAGATATTCTTACCCCGTGGGCAAGAGAGTCAAAATATCTGGAGCTCCCCACAAACCCCAAGGTTGCTTCTCCATATCGCAGATTCTGTTATCCAACGCCAAGAACATGCAAGCTCAACTATTGCCACGCGAGGCTTGTCTTGGCAGCTGTAACGCCTTATCCAGTCACTCCCATTCGTGTGGGAGCCTCGGACAATATCCACACGAGGGTTAGAGCCAAGGCTCGTCATATCTTCTTCACTATCTCGGCCCATATCTGCGTTGACGAGATGCAGATATCTTCTCACAAACCCCAGATTTGCTGTCCTCCCCACATGCCAAGGCCATGACAACGGCTCCGCGTTTTGGCAATGAGTCTTTTTCTGGGGTTCACAGCTCAAAATACCGCCAATATCATCAGATATACCCATACGAGATGAGCGTGTCGTGGTGATATCAAGGGGCGGCTATCACTTGAGGCTGCAGGACTTTGACATAGCCGACACGTGGCGGACGAGCGGAAGAATTACCACATAGATGGCAAGCTGGTGCAGATGGGGTTTTTATCTTGGCTGTTTCTTGGCTCTCCGAATGCAAAAGTTGGGGTGAGAAGAGATACGTATGTGCAGTTTTAGGCGAGATGAGAGACTATGCTGACCCCCAAACTTTTGACGAGACGGGCGGTCTCCTCTTTACTCCGCCTTTTGTGCCCCAACTTATTCATGCTTAAAATAAGGACGACCAATAGGAATGAGGCCAATTTCTTGAATCATAGAGTCCATCTTCTCACTTCATTCCATCCTATTGTCCTCTTTTCATGGTGATTCAGGTGTCGTTCAGCCAAGTCTGGGGTAAAAAAAGCACAGATGGGGCACATCAGATCATCTCAGATCACAACATTCGACTTTTCATCTTCTGACATCTGCATTAACACCTCTTGAACAGCGGAACTTGTCACCGACCCCACGGGGAACCCCATAAACGAGAAGATGGAGACGAGTTGGAGAATGCGGCCGTTGCGACGCGCCAGCCAAGACTGCCAAGTATGCCAAGCGCGGTCAAGTCGGACGAGTTTTTCTGCTCTGGTGGAGCGATCTCTTGGGTACTCGTCATGCTATTTCCCTGTTCTTCTGCTCTGTTGAGAATGAGGGCTTTGTGTCTTCTCTCTTCTCGGCGTCCGGTAGGCCGGGAATCGTGGGGATTGTCTTGGCGTGTCGAACCATCGCGGGGAAAGAAAGAAAAGTCTGGGGAATATCTAGACATTGAGAGAATTAACGCTGTAAGCTAACTCCCTGAGCTGAGGTTTGAGGTGAACTATGCATATGCTGAAGCTCTAGGTTACCATGTCGCTTTTGCATGATATTGAATCACGCTTGTAATTTTACCGCCGCGTTTACTACCCGTGCCATCTGCCGTGAGGGGAAGGCCTTTTCCTGACAAACAGAAAATTCTAGTGTCCTGCAGATCATTTGGAGAATGCCACCAGCTCGTAAAGCAAGGGGCCATCTTAGCCAAGAAGGTTCCTTTGAGATCCGTCTTCGACGCATCAGGATATGTAAGTCCGGCTTGGCCAATCTCGTGCGAATGCAAAACACGCGTGGCAGGCACACCTCGGTTTTCTACCGAAGAGACTTGACAGGCTTTGTGCTTTGTTGGGTATGATGTGAAGATCGATCTGCAGATGTTTCATGGTGTACGGAATAGGCCAAAGATTGGTGGCAAGAGAGCAAGCAATGGTCTTTCAATTTACCCTACCTTGGCATTCAGCTTGAGGAAAGCAATACTATCATGTAACGAGAATCCCATCGTGTGCTTTTTGAGTCAACAGGCAGATTAACAACTGAAGCCGCGTATCGTGATTGCGTTGCATGATACTACGCAGCGCAGCAAAGAGGCCGTGCAATGAAGTGAGTTATCCTCCTACGCTTTTATTTGGCCCAAAAACGGCGTCAAGACCTCGCAAGGATGTATGCTCAGTGTTTCGGTATATTTGCCTCTACGTAGAACTTCACGTTTGGCAAACATATCATTTTGCCTGTCCAAAAGAGTAAAAGATCAAACGTAAACATTCTCTTCATACAGAAGACGGTTGACAGATCAAAATTCGAAGTGTAGCCCACTGGTGATATGTGGATGAGCTTTGTTGAGAGTCCTGTCATTTCTCCAAACCACTTTTTCGTTTAAATCCACTACCTTCACTTTGGAGCTGCCAACAACAGTATTTGTCGGACAATAGCTGATGCGGTCAACACAACTGCTATTAAATAAAAAACAAACCGACTGCAAAGGATATTTGCTATCATTTTCCCAATATATCGTGAAACGGGTCATGATTGCACTTGATTGCAGTGACAAATCCATCCGTGTCACGTCACAGGGTAGCAAGCGCTTTATGCCAGTGCACAAACAGCTTGCACAACTCAGTGGCTGCTTGTGAAAGTGGCAGTGTAACAGCGAATGCCCATTGGACTTTAGGCATCCATCCCCTGCTATTTATCCCTGCTAGACTCACTTTAGCTTCCTCCTCTTCACAACTCCAACCACTCTCAGCCCTGCACGCGCATCCACAAACGTTATTCCCGAGACAAGGTTTTGTCATTGTAAATTGACCTCGACCGAATGACTCCTTCGGCAGCGCTGACTTTGGCGCGTCGAAAGAGCCTCATTTGATGAATTTTTACTGATTGTGTTATTGTCAGCAGGTACACAAAAGGTGTTCGCCCACGCGTCCATTTGTTCGTCACTTCTCCCCCACGCATATACAGAGACGATCGCTAAATCGAACACCATGTTCAAGCAACGATCTCACGAGACACATCACAACACTCACGCCCCCGAGATCAAGGCTCATCCGGGTGAATACACCGTCGCTGTTCTCGGCGACAGCCTCTTCGAGCGATTCAAAACAACCGGTAAATTCGCGAGCGTCGAACCATTCGCCGATGACATGTTCAAGCTACGATCTCACCAAACCCACCACAACACCCACGTTCCCCAGATCAAGAACAACCCGGGCCAGTACAACACCGCTCTCCTTAGTGCCAGCGGTGTTGAGCGCTTCAAGACCACGGGCAGAATGCTGAGCATCAACAACGACTCGCGTATCCTCAACCTCGGCGTCGGCGGCGACAAGATCTTGAATGTCCAGTACCGCATGGATCAAGGTCTCGTCCGCCTCCTCAAGCAGTGCCAGCCCAATATCGAGACTATGTACATCCACATGGGATCCAACAATCTGAAGAAGCAGGGTCTGCGAAAGGGCGATGCGGATGCCTACAGCGCGGTGATCAAGCAGCTGCGCACTGAGTTCCCCGACATGACCATCGTCATCACCGCTTTGTTCATCCAGCGCGGTCTGGGTCTTGATGTGATTGAGGATGCCAATAACAAGCTCAAGGCTATTGCTGATGAACATGGATGCGAGTTCCTCCCTTTTGGGGATGACCAGGCGGGCATCATGAGTGAGGACAACGTTCACTTGAACGAGTTTGGGTATCGCAAGTGGAATGAGATCCTTACCAACGACATGAACAGCCGCTGAGCAGCGAGCTCGTGCCAACCCGATGAGGACGAACAGAACTTGGGTGGTCGGATGACTGCCATGCATTTACATTTTAACGCAAGCGAGCCAATGTCTCTACAGAAGTAAGTGACTTCAGAAAGTATCAAATCAGAATGAATGGGCTAACTCTTTTTGGCAGCTGGCGCAGGGATATACATGCAGAGAATGTTGTTTATCAGTCCCGGCCATGATGTTGTGTAGTGTGTAGCCGCGAAAGT
Organism: Fusarium lyarnte (nom. inval.); assembly: GCA_014898885.1. Classification (NCBI taxonomy): domain Eukaryota; kingdom Fungi; phylum Ascomycota; class Sordariomycetes; order Hypocreales; family Nectriaceae; genus Fusarium; species Fusarium lyarnte (nom. inval.). The sequence continues at coordinate 84,703 of JAAVUB010000442.1, forward strand.
TGGGGTCACCTAGAAGGGAGGACACTCATGGCCCAGAGCATACTCTAAATCGAGTGAAAGTTCGGAAAAGTATGAGTCACAGCACAGTCTTGTATTTCTGTCCTAGACTAGAAATTTCGTGGCCCCCGTCAGATCCGTTCCCGTGTCCTTCCTGGCCATGCTGTATTTGCCAAAAGCCCCCATCATTCTCAGTTGATGACAGACAGAGCCTCACCTTTATAGCTTCAATCAGATTCATGGCCACCGTGATTCCATCCAGACGAAGCCAACAACATAAGAAGGAGAATACCTTTCAAATATCTCTAGTTACCAACAACAGCCAGGAGGCTGTTCACGCGGCTGTTTGTCTCCGTATCCATATCGTAAGGAGGCTTACGCTTCCACAGAAGCTTGACACCCGGCTGGAAGATCATGCAGTGCGAACTTCCACCAAAGTGAAACATGCCAATCTGCTGTCCCTTTGTGATATGAGCGTCCTTCTCAACGATAAACTCACAGCTCGACACTTCAGCCATGCCGATAAACACAATAGCCATGAGTCCAATCTTGGGGTTGTCAGCCTGAATCCAGATAATACCCCGCGCAGCCACAGCACTGATGTAAGGCTGCGAGTAGTTGGGCGCCGCGGGATCAGGATCATCTGGATTCCCCGCCAGGCCTTCAAAGTAGTTCTCGCTGTAGTACGAGCCGGGGACAAGCTCAATGTCAACGACTTTACCGCTGACGGGCGCGTGCCAGCGATGATAGCTCTTTGCGCTGAGGAAGGCTTGGTAAACGGTGCCGTCGACGAGTTTGCTCGTGTTGGGGTTGGAGTTGAGCATTCTGTCGAGGGAGTAGGGCTGGGACTTGAGCCAGAATTGATCGTGGAGCTTGACGTGCTCGGCAACTTGGAGGGGAGCAGACTCGCATGCGTTGGTGATGACGAGGGTTGGATCAGGGTATTCTGGGCTTGGAGGGGCGTCGTCTGGACAGGCGATCGGGCGCATTCCCTCTCGGAACTCTCTGATGAAGAAATCGTCCCAAGACTTGTAGCCGTAGTACTTTGCGGATGGATCGCAAATGAAGATCTTCTCAAAGGTCGGGCCGCCAACTTCACCAGTGTTGGCTACAGTGGCAAGCATATGTAGGGCATCCTTGGATAACCAACCCTCCAGACCAGATTGGGAGCCAGAAGACTCCAGAAATGAACCCCAAGTGTCAAGAACACCCTTGAACGAGGCGTTGACCTCAGGGAGAAGCCAGAACTCATAGCCAGCAATAGTTCCCATGGGCCAATCAAGCACAGCATTAATGGGAAAGCCAATCATCCCCATAGCAGTAGGAGGATCTTGCTTATCAAAGAAGGGAGGGGCAGATTGGATAATGAGACTGAGGACAGCGATGAACTCGTCAAAGGTCTTGAGGGCTGGTTCGCCGGTGGGGTCATAGTACTTGGAAGACTGGGTGAACATGTCGTTGGCAAGAGTCTTGAGGTAGGGGGTGTCATTGACGAGATTCTGAAAAGCCGCGATCTTGGGGTTGGGGTCAAGAGAAGCAAAGTTCCTCTTTTTTGCTTGCTTGAGCTTGGAGGCGATCCAGTCCTGGATCGCTGGGCGTTGCCCGGGAAGCCATTTGCCAATGGGACGGTGGGCTGTGAGAGGGAGTGAAGCCATGATGGGCGGCGAAAATGATACGAAGACAGTGGAATTGTTCTGAGGAAGTGAATAGGACGACAGAAGGCTTGATGTCTCTGGATTTATATACATAGAAGACTTCAAAATACGATGCAGGTCGAGCTGAAAGAAGATGCGGAGTCTCTCGCGGATCAACACCAGCCGACGTGACACAGAATCTGCACCACCAATGATATCCCAGTACGACCGAGACATACATCGCCCAGCCCGCCACAATTCCAAGAGACCTGCCCAAAAGGTTCAACGGCACAGAAACTGCCGTCATATATGCACTCACTCGCAGATAATTGCATCACATATCCGAGCACTCCAGTAGAGTGCAGCGCTTGCATGTGAATATTCCCTGTTGTCCGAGACATGAGGAGGAAAGAGTCGAGACCTTGGCGTTGATCATATATCGCGGGGTAACTGCCGTTCCCGTTTGTGTTGTACGAAGTAACGAGTGGTATGTGATACTGTCGCAAGAATGGAGGACGAGGAGGGGAAGTTGCAGAAGACTGTGAGATGCGAGCAAGGCATTAGATGAGAGCGGACTGGGATATCAGAGCGCAGTCCATTGCAGTAGGGTTTGACTCAAACAAGACCTTTCTACTTAGTCATGGTCAGGAATTGTACTTCGTCTGACATTGCATTGATATAGCCTGGGCGGTCATCACTCTCCATCACACTAGGCACGGCACGCACATCGTCACATTCCAGAACTTCTCCAACCTCCATCCTTATGTCGTCCTAAGTGGTGAAAGCTTCGGGCAAAGCTGGGGATATGAGTCAAGCATATGAATATTACGCAAGTAGGGAAGTCTTTGCAAAAAGGCTCAGGCTTAAATATGTATCTGTTTTCCTTATTTGATTTGTAGTTATATACAAGAAGCTGATAATAAAGACATTTTTTTACTGATCTTATCCAATCTTATCGCATCAGATAGGCTTAAAAATTAGCCCATAGCCACCAGGCTCGGCTCTAAACACCATGTGCCGCGCTATCGTGAACTATCGAATTTCCAAGCTGGTAGCGCACTCTGGGAGATTGCAAAAAAAACTCCTATTACGAGAGTATTAAATGTCGATGAGCCCCCCCAGTGCTTTTCCGAACCGCCATCCACTCGTTCCTTAATTGCGCTTCGACGCTATTCCACTCGTTAATTTGTTTTTTGTAAATATGCTCCTTCTCAAGTACTCAGCTGCCGTTGCAGCTTTCGCCCTCTACGGGCAAGTTAGCGCTGGGCCTTGCAAGCCCATCACACGCGCCACGAGCTCAACTTTGGAGACCTCTAGCGCTGCTACGACCGGAGCTTCTTCGAGTGTGACGAACACACTCTCGGCTGAGACCTCGGCAACAATCGAGACTTCTTCAGCTACTACATCGATCGAAAGCTCGGCGACTACCATTTCGTCTGAGGCCTCGAGCACTGCTGGCGACTCCTCAACTCTGTTCACCTCCACGACTGAAACCGCGACGCTTGACGCGACCACTACCGAGTTTGTTTCTACCACCACTGAGGTGGCTACGACAGCAACCGCCACGACTTCTGCTGCGCCGGTGTGCGAGTTCACGGGAGAATACACCAACTACGTCCGAAACCCCTCTTTCGATGATCTAGACGGCAATGGACAGCCCACTGCCGACCCTTGGATCATGCTCGGCGTCTCAACCCTGACAACCAATTTCCCCAGAACAGGAGCCCGGTCTATGTGAGTCCAAACCCCCATCACAAACGACACTATTAACAGATCTCAAGGGCATATTCATATCCCGACGCCGCGATCGGAGGAAGCTCATCTATCCTCCAAGAACTAACCAACACTGTTGCTGGACAGGAATACGTCTTTAAATTTCACTGGGCTCTTATCGACGGTCAGCCTCTCGAGGCTGAAGAATGCAGAATCGGAACGTTCGCTGGTTCGGGAGGTGCGAACCGGCTGTTTCTTTCTGTCGATGGCGATGGGGCGATTGTGCAGGGCCAGTACTACGAGCAGGAGTATCGCATTACTGCCGAGAATGATAACCAGAGGTTGTCGATTGGGTTCTTCTGCACGAGCCAGCCGTCGGCGGGAACGGTCAAGATTCAGATTGATGATGTGTCTGTTTATGACTACTATGCGGGTTGTGAAAGTCCTTGAGATGGGGTGGGGTTTCGACAGATGATCTAGTTCTGACGGTTGCTTGCGACCTCATAGCAAGGCGCTAGAAATAACTAGAGCAAGGTCCTCTGAATCTATACTCTGTTTACCCTTTTGCTCCTTAGTTTAGACAGCTTGCGCTTTATTGCCTGGTGAGACAATTGCATCCAATAAGACATTTAGTAGTTATAATTTTGATGAATTTACAGCTTCGTTTCAGTCTTCATATTCATAACATCCCTCAAGTCCTTGATCTCAGTATCAGGTCGGTGTGAAGTCGGTTTCGCAACCCGTCCTCCATAAGCCCATTCCTTCCTCAACCCCGTCTCACGACCCTCCAACGCATCAGCGATGTACTTTCCAATAATTGGAAACATTTTGAACGCGTGTCCAGAGTCACCAGTTGCGAGCAGAAGAGCGGGGTGTTTGGGATGGCGATCGATCAGCCAGTGTGCATCGGGTGAATCAGTGCACCAGCATACACGTGCATCGAGGAGGGGTCGGTCGGAGAATTGAGGCATCACGGTGTTGATGAACTTCCGTATGGCAATTTCTGCTTCGTGAGGGATGCCGTCTTGGGGATGATCGCTTGAGTAGCGGGGGATTGAGTAGTTAGTTGTTTTGCCGTTCTCATCAACGAAAGCGCCTTTTTGGTATTGATAGCCGGGGTTATTGTCGCAGATCTTGATCAGCTCTATTTGTTTGTCAGTGACCCAATATCTATAGCCGCCATCTGAAACGCAACCTACTTGTATCTGGATCTGGCTCAAACATGAACCCAAGCTCGTAGTTGTCAATCACCGGAACGCCCTTCCACTCAGCAGCCTCCTCATCAGTGAGCTGAATATGACCCAGCGTCCAGCACTTTGACCACAACTGCTGCGATAGCTCGGGGAGTAGTTGTGGCGATGCAGCGCCCGTGCTGAGGATGTAGTGATCCGCATGAAGAACCTCACCAGAAGCGACACGGATTCCACTGAGTAAGCCAGAAGCATCGAGCTCAAGGCCAGTCATTGTGCCACCAAGGCCTGAGACGAATTTGACGTCATTCTTCTCAGACTTGAATGCCCATTTCTCAAGCGCCTTTCGAGCGTGGACCCAACCGCCGAGACTGTTGTAGAGACCCTTCCAGTTCTCGATCCCGACTGCATTCTTCAATTGGGGGACATGTTTGACAATCTCGTCTCTGCCACAAATGAGCTCCAAGTTTTGAACCCTTCCTGCTTTTTTGAGGTTCTCGTAAGACTTCTCAAGAAAAGACTCGGCTTTCTTGTCACCTGTCGTAGTAGTAATACGTCCCTGCTTCGTGAGTCTACGTCACAAGAACGGCTATCAAGATCAATGGCTTACTGTTTCAAAAAAGACATCATGCCATTCTGGATCTCTCCAAGCTTCAAGTGCTTCAAGAGCAAGACGCGTGTAAAGTGGTTCGTCGTACTCAGTACGCATCACTTTGTTCAAGTCATGACCAGCAGAGTCTAGACTTGGCCATGGGTGACGGTCGATACATGTGATGTTGGTATAGCCACGCTTAGCTAGATGGTAGGCTGTACTGATACCAAAAGTTCCCCTATGATTACAGTTAGCGATTAACCTTGATGGTGTAATAGTCTGGGCTGAAACTTACGCTCCGACGATGAGGATGGACGAGTCCTTGTCTAGAGGTGCTAGTGAATGGGCCATAGTTGAGAGGACTGACTTCGGACTAAGCTGTAAAAGATGAAAGATAAGGTTCAGAAACGAAAAGGTGCTATCAGACGATGAAGACGGCTGTTTTATTAGTGATATGACGCCCGTAATCGCAGCCGATATGATATCTCGTGACAAATCAAGGCTGGACCTTCCTTCACTCAATTACCCCGCAACGAGCCTCAGTTTATCGTCCACAAGTGGCAACCTTTAGTCGATAGTCAAAAAGTGTCAAGATAAGGTAGGGTAGCAATTATTCTCCTTAACCCCGAAGCTAAGGACCTGATGATCCGGCGACCAATCAGAGACTAGCTCGAATGACAATATCGCTTGGACCTTCTTGTTGCATGAGGGGCTTGATAAACTAACGTTTGCCGAAATCCGGGGAGGGGAGTAGCATCGAATGTGACATTACTCGCGATAAGACAAAGTTATAAAATGCCGAGGATTCGCGCCAAGAACACAATGCGCCCCAAAGACGTCTGTGTCCTGTTTCAATTCAATTCGTTAGGCACTTCTTTGTGATCAAGACCGCCATCATGGCACGCAAAGTCGAATACGCCGACAATCTTGAGCCTTCAAGACAAGAGGACGGCACCATCGAAGGCACGTCGGAAGAAATCATCGACAACCCCGACAAAGCCACTGCCTTCGCCATCAGCGGCATAGACGAGGACTACGACATTGATTCGGACAACTCACCCCAGCCTGAAGTCAGAGCCAATGTCCCCAATGTCGATGACCCTTCCATGCCCGTCAACACGCTCCGTGCGTGGACGCTGGGTCTTTTATTCACGATCCTAGGCACTGGAATCAATCAGTTCTTTTCGATGAGATATCCCAGCGTCACTATCTCATCGCTTGTCGCGCAGCTGGTCGCTTACCCTGCTGGGCGAGCCCTCGCGCATGCCCTTCCCATCATGAGGATCACAGTGTTCGGGAGGGAGATTGCGCTTAACCCCGATCATCACTTTAACATCAAGGAGCATGCGCTTATCACTATCATGTCGAACCTTTCGTTTGGGCCGTCTTGGGCGACGGATATCATCCAAGCGCAAGTTGCGCCTGCGTTCCTGGGCCTGAAGACTCCTGTTGGGTATCAGTTTTTACTCGCGCTCACCATGCAGCTGTTTGGTCTTGGGATGGCGGGTATGGCGTATAGGTTTATCGTTGAGCCGCCGCATATGGTGTGGCCTTCGACGCTGGCTAATGCGGCGCTGTTTCAGACGTTGCATGGGAGGGCGAACCCGAAGGCTGATGGGTGGAGTATCTCGAGGTATCGGTTCTTTGTCTATATCTTTGCTGGTGGTTGGCTATGGGTGAGTGCCTCGATTTATCTTTCCCAAATGGAGATGCTGACACCTTTTAGTACTGGCTGCCTGGGTTTCTCTTCACTGGTCTAAGCACCTTTGCCTTCATCTGCTGGGCTGCACCAAGTAAGTTGACCACTCAACTAACTCTACTTCGTCATACTTACCCCTGATAGACAACATCGTCGTCAACAATCTCTTCGGCATGTCAACCGGTCTCGCCTATCTCCCCACCACCTTCGACTGGTCTCAAATCGCATATAATGGCTCTCCCCTCGTCGTCCCCTTCTGGGCGCAAGCAAACGTCTTCGCCGGATGGGTCATCCTCTTCGCTCTCGTCACACCAATTCTGTACTACACAAACACTTGGTACACAGCGTATCTGCCCTTCTCCGGAGGCGATATCTACGACAACACTGGTAATGTCTTCAATGCCTCACGCGTCGTTGATCGACATGGAAACTTTTCGCCTGAAGACTACAAGGACTACAGTCCCATCTTCATGCCTGTTACTTTTGCTCTGAGCTATGGTATCTCTTTTGCGACAATGACTTGCGTTCCGACGTACATCTTCCTCAATTACTGGAAACAGATCGTCGGAGCCTTCAACCCTCAGCGGAAGAAGGATATTCATGCTCGGCTGATTGAGCGATATCCTGACACTCCCTGGTGGTGGTACGCCGCACTAACCGCTATCGTTCTTGGTCTCACCATCATGGTTCAAGAAGTGTACGATACACAAATGCCTGTCTGGGGCGTCTTCCTTGCCTTCGGTCTGGCAGCATTTTATCTCATTCCCACTGGAAGTGTTTATGCCGTAGCCAACCTCAACAGCAACGTGCTCACTGTTCTTGGAGAGATCATCTCAGGATACGCCATTCCTGGAAAGCCAGTTGTCATGTTGATCTTCAAGTTCTACGCATACACTGGACTGAGCCAAGCTATGATCTTCGCTTCAGACATGAAGCTCGGGCTTTACATGAAGATTCCACGTCGCACCCTGTTTGTCGCACAGTTGACGGCTTGCATTGTTGGGTCTCTTACCCAAAATGCCGTTGTTCTTTGGATGTTGCACCACGTCAAGGACATTTGCGAGAGCGATCAGCCCAACAAGTACACCTGTCCTCAAGGTCGCGTCAACTTTTCCTCAAGCATCGTTTGGGGAGCTGTCGGTCCCGCCCGTCTGTACAGCGTGGGCAAGATCTACTCTGGACTGCTGCACCTATTCTGGCTTGGAGCACTTCTACCGGTAGTGACATTCTGCCTCAAGAAGAAGTTTCCCAACAGCAAGCTGCTACGTAACCTTCACTGGCCTCTCTTCTTCGCTGGTACGGGCAATGTGCCTCCCGCAACCGGCATCAACTACAGCTCTGCGTTTGCAGTCTCGTTCATTTTCAACAAGTGGATTCGCGGCAAGTATCCGCACTGGTGGGCAAAGGTGAGTCTGCGATAAGATGTCCCATCAACGCTTGGTCTGGCTAACATAGAACAGTACAACTACGTCCTGTCCGCGGCACTTGACTCTGGTCTCGCGATTTCTGCGATTGTGATTTTCTTCGCCCTCGTTTTTCCAGGCGTTAGTCTGAGCTGGTGGGGAAACAACGTCCAGGGCACGACTGCGGATGGTCTGGGTACTCCGTGGAGGAAGCTGGGTACGAATGAGACTTTCGGACCATCCTCTTGGAACTAGGGGGTATTTAGAGATGTAACATGTGTTTTGGAAAGAGAATATTGATAAGAAATTATCGCCGCTTAGGCTTACCATATCACCAAGGTCTGGCGCCACCGTAACCTACACCAAACTGCCGAGGTCACTGAATAAGAGCCCCCTCGGCTTTTCTGGTGTTGTTAGTATCTATAATCATGAAAGAGCTAGTATTGTATATTTAAGGCAGCAGCATTGGTAAAGTGGATCTAATTGCCTCGGCTACTAAGTCTATGCATCAATATAATCTTAAATCGAGAGACCCACCTCTCGAAGAGTCAACAGCTTATGAAACAGTAAAGAAATCTGAGCTCTTGCTAACTTTTGTTAGTACTATAGTTAGTAAAGAAAGTGGCGGCAAGAATGCCTTGGAAAGGAATCCTTTACATTTTTGGATGTTGGTAGTAGTCGGCATGCAATTTTAATTCATGTGAAACACGGGTATTTAAAAAGTCGTCTCCCCGCAGATTTGGAGTGCAATCCATACCTCTCCCTTAACTTATCTTGCTTAAGCATATCTTCCATTCTTCCAAAATGGCCGACAACAGGATTTCGGAGTTTTACTATACTACTCTTACCGACCGCTTCACGCTAGACAACACTGGTCTTCTTATTGCTGCTGGGGTCAGCTATCTCATCGGCTATCTGCAATACGTATATGCCATTAGGCTTATGCTGCGTGATTCAAGAGGCCCCATTCCCTTCTGGATGCATCTATTGTATCTAGCCCACGACACTTCTTTTAGCTATACAACTGGAGTCGCTGCAGGTCGTTACAACAACCACCCTTTCCTCCGTGGTACATCCATAGCTTATGGCTTGTGGAGCTTCCTGGAGATATACTGCATCTACTATGCTATTCGATATCATCGAAAGCTGGAGTTGACACCCAGTATTGGAGCAAACAGCGCCTCCTTGGGCAAAGTCATTCAATACACATTATTCATGCTCATGGCTATGTACTGCGTGGTCATTCTGATGATGGAGCTCATGGGTGGGTCGGGCTGCATTTTCCACTGGGGCTGCCTCACAAACGTCCTCATCGTCGTAGGGCCTACGCATGAATTTCTTCGCCGAGGCTCACGAGACGGGCTCGCCGTTGGCTTTTGTATTGTCAACGTCCTTAGCGCCATCTTCACCTTTGCCCCATTTGGAATGTGGGTACAGGGTTTGCCGGAGGCTTTTGACAAGCCGGTATTCTACTGGGTTGGAGTTCTTCTCGTTGGTTACAGTGTCTGGGTGCTCAGTATTGTCGCTTCTTACCCGGCCGAATCCAGTAGAGCCGTTGGTTCTAAGAAGTCAACTTGAGAGAACCAAGATATCTGAATTCATCAACAATGATGTGTCGTTATGAAACAGAGGCGAGGACAGAAGAGTAATCACTAGTGAACTACAGTCTAGCATGGCCTAAAGATAACTGAAAAGAATATGAGTTGAGGCACCCGCATGCTTATCACACAGACGTAAGGAGTAGGCCAGTTTTAACAAACACGGGGAGTTAAGCAGTCAATAAAATGTTCCAAGTCCACATCCTCCGTAACAAAAGGGGCTATTATGAATTAAAAGAGGTCACAGAGGCAGTCAAATGGCCTGACTAATAGACGCCGACACTGCTTCGGACCGGTTTTTATGAAACTTTTGCAATGATTTACATACGGTATATACTACAGTTATGCAGCACCATGTGAACCGTTGTTCAGGGACCAGGGCTTAGGGTAGTAGCCGGGTGACGGGGAACATCGGACCCCGGGCAGGGGCTGAGGCTGTTTCCGTGGCCTTGAACAACGGTGGCGGAGTTGATTGCCGAGGAGATTGGCAGGTGCCAGCTTCATGCATCTGGAGATTAAAGTAATATAAACAGCGAGTAAAAGAGAAGAGCCTAGATAAATATTATGCAGCTTTATTCTATCGTCTAAATGTCAGTCGAAAAGGTACGAGGCTTGACGCCACCCATAGGTCCAGTGCGAGAGGATATTATCGAGCATGTACGTCAGTGTTTTAAAGAGGAGCAAACTAACCCACCAGTCCCTCGCAGGTATGGGGACATTCCTGTATCATACGAAGCCATTAACAAAGAGTGGCTGACTGCGACATTGGCCCCAGACACTGTGGGAACATATGTCAAGGGCTTTACTCTAGGCCCGAAAGATAATGGGTCCGCCAATCGACGCCGCATTGAGATTGAGTGGGAGGGCGTGAAGTCTCAGGACTGCCTGAATTCAATGTTCTGCAAGGCGGCCCATTCCTTGGAGAACCGTATTGTCTTAGCTGCAGGTGGAACATATAGCGAGTGTTGCTTCTACAATCATATACGCCCCCATCTCGACATCGAAGCTCCCTGGGCATATTTCGCCGGCTACAATCCCAAGTCATGGGCAGCGCTTATTATGGTCAAGGACATGGGGAGTGAGACGACATTTTGCAACTACAAGACAATCTTAACCAAGGCCCACTTCACAGAGCAGATCCAGATCTTGGCTAAGCTACATGGCAAGTTCTATCAGTCTCAGGATCCCAATTTTGAGCGCTTGCTCATCTACAAAGACCGCATTGGCAACCTGATTCGAGTTGGCATCGAGGAGATGTGTACCAACGGATTCAAAGCTGCCAAGCCTGTCATTCCTCCGCGACTGTTTGCGAGAGAAGACGAGATCTGGCCTTTAACGCTGAAATCAGTAGAGCGAAATGCTTCACTCCCACCAACGGTTGTCCACGGCGACGTTCATCTAGGTGGGTGACCCATCCTTGCCCTGACCTCCCGTCTGTGATAATGGATGCTAACATGTATTTTACTCAAGACAACTGGTATATAACTCCCGATGGGCACATGGGCCTCACCATCTTACAGTGCGATATCAGAATCCCCTGCACATGATCCGAAGACACCGCGAGAGATACAGGAATACTACGCTTACTTGGAGGAGCTGGACTTCAAGAGACAAAGCAAAGTTCGTGAGCGCATTGATGATTTGGTCAAGGATCCCAAGGTTGCATCCAAGTTGAAGCCTTGGTATTCCGGATGGTGCAAGCGACCGTGCTTCCACGACGAATATCTTGCTGCGTTCAATAATCCTCATGTACATCTTGTTGATACCGATGGACGAGGCGTTCAGGAAATCACCGAGAGCGGGATTGTTGTTGATGGAGAACAATTCGACATAGATGTACTTGTCCTAAGCACAGGCTACAAGAGTCCGTTCCTTTACAGTCCACCAGGCAGGGTTGGGATCAAGGTTCTTGGCTGCAACGGGATCGATTTGGACGCAAAATAGAACTCTGGCGTGACAACACTACATGGCATGATGAGTCACGATTTTCCAAACATGTTCTGGCCGGGCTTCAACCAAGGCGGTGGCAATCCGAACTACACATTCATCGCCAACCAAGCAGCTAAACAGTTTGCTTATATCGTGGCCACAGGAGCTAAGGAGATTCAGGCCAATGCCTCCCGCGACAGCCGCTATAAGTACAAGTTTACCATTGAGGCGACTGCAGATGCTGAAGAGAAATGGGCACAAAAGATTGTGAGCCAGGCTCACATGTTCGGGGCTTCGGCGGGCTGTACCCCAAGCTACATCAATGCCGAGGGGGAGTTTGAGAATGTCAAGGACCCAGAGAAACTTGCTCGGATGGCTCGTACGTCGATTTGGGGTAAAGGACAGGAGGACTACAATAACATCTTAAAGCTTGGAGGGAGGCTGGAGATCACGAAAGTGTCCAAATCAAGCCAGTAGAGACTTAGTGCAAATAGTGCTGAATTCATGTTTCATGTAATAAGGCATCGTCGAACTTTAAGAAACGTGTCTTGTACTTAGCGTCAGTGCTCCGCGGCTTTATCAATTGAGGGACTCCGAGTCAAAGTGGTTACTTATATAGGGAAAGCCCGTTGGTACGTAATAGAACGACCATAGAGGTTGATGATAGTCGGCAACCAGGCCATGCCGCTAGGCAAACGGGAAAGGCTATGTTTAGCTATGGAGCTCTTAACATCTAAGATTCAACGCTCGCATGACCAACGATATTACGGCTCGAAGGCAATATGGGCGAGTTTAGAATGAGAAGCGAAAGGACCTTCCAAAGCCTCTTAACCACAATAGAATTCGCGTTGTTTCTTAATTTATTAAGTATCATATCAAACTACTAGCTAAAAGCACAATAAGAGTATAATATTAACAAGGTACAGGCGATTTTGTACTATCGTTATTAGCTCATGATCCTTATAGCCAAGGTTCTCAAATACATCCCAATAGACCTATGTTTCTCATGCAATTTGGTATTTTTTCAACAGCCGTGGAGAATACACCTTGGCCCAAGGAGTGTAGAGTTTTGCGTCGGAATCCTAAAAATAATTGCTGGCATCTCATTTGACTATGTGATGCTCTGTATACTTAAGCAAGTTATCGTTCTATTCCCGTCATTCATAGCTAATTTTGCACTCTCGCCATCCTGTATCCAGTAATAGCAGCGCATGATCACGAACGCCATTTGCCTAACTTTTTTCAATATGTCTTTAGAAGGAAAGGTCATAGCAATCACTGGAGGTGCCCAGGGCATTGGCTTAGCAACTGCGAGGCTGGTCGCGAGCAGAGGCGCCAGTGTCAGCATTTTCGATAACAATCCAATGACTCTTGACGTTGTAGAGGCGGAGTTCGTCACAAACAAGTGGCCAATTCACACATTTACAGCAGACATTCGACAAGCTGATAAGGTTGATTCTTGGATTGAAAGCGCCGTCAAGAAGTTTGGTCGCCTGAATGGCGCGGTTAATGCGGCAGGAACTGTTGGCAAGTTTCATGGTCAGAAGCCAATAGCGCTGTTAGATGATGAGGATTGGAACCTCGGTATGGGTATCAATGTCAATGGTAAGTTATTTCGTGGCAAGTACCTCTTGACTACCAAGATACGAGGCTAATCACTAGATCCACAGGAATGATGCACAGTCTCCGTGCCCAGCTCCGGCATATTCAATCTGGTGGAAGCATCGTGAACATCGCTTCCAACCTGGGATCAAAGGGTGCTCCAGGGTGTGCGCCGTATGCAACGTCTAAGCATGCAGTCATCGGACTGAGCATGAGCGCCGCCCATGACTATGGACCTCAGGGTATCAGAATTAACGTCGTGTCTTCTGGTGGAACCCAAGGGCCATTGATGAGAAGTGTAGTTGGTGACACCCCACCTCCGCCCCCGTCGGTTTTGGGAAAGTATGGGCAGCCTGAAGAGGTAGCCTTTCAGATAGCTTGGCTTTTGGGGCCGGAAAGCATCCATAGCTCGGGGAGTATCTCCCTCGTTGATGGTGGAGAGTTTTCTTAATAACGTTAAATACAGACTTGTATGTATAATATATATTACTATGTATTGTGTACTTCTTATAAAAAATCATTCTATGGCTGGAAAGGTCGCCTCTTTCAGTTCCTCTACCGACTGTGGAACCCAACTGCGTCTCATTGACACGTAGGCTTTGGAGCAGAGAGCGGAAGGTATACGGTTCGTGCCTCTGGTCAACCAATCTTCCATGCTGATGCATCTGCGGCAAGATTCGGCATCATAGTTGCACGCCAGCCTATAAGCCCGAGACCAAGAAAATCCATCGATGTGTCTATGGAGGTAGTGGTGGATTTCTTGTCACTGTTGGAGCGATGGAGAATCATTGGAATATGGTCTGGTGCTCTGACGCTTGTCCAAGCTGTACCAGTTTCCATCAGAAATTGGTCTATCCGTGCTCTCGCAGGTCTGGTACTTCAGAACAAGAGTGCTGATATCGAGGATTCACTTAGTCCTGGTGGTAGTGGGGATGTCTACTCAGACCTGAGTTCCACTAAGAGAACCATCTTGGAAGAGGTCACGGTCCTTGGTGTCCCTATCAAAGGGTGGGAAAGGTTTCGCGAAACTTGGGACTCTGAATCGCTTTGGGGGCAGTGAAAGTGTATCTGGGCCAGCTGTGATGAAAATGGATCCCAGCTACGTCGATGATTTCTGGAACAAGCCTGGATACTTGGGTACAGAAGACTCAAGAGTTGGCAAGATGTTTCGCCAGGAGATGCTTGACTACAAGACCTCCATCATCTCTATCACGTCACGCGTGACACCAACCAGGTCCCTATTGAGCTCGCCCTTGGCGCGGCACCCAAATCAGCGAGAACTTACTGGCTAGACATCAATATCATCTCCAAAGATGGCCAAGTACTTGGTAAGATCACTGCCAAGGGTCACGATAACAGTAACGACAAGACTGTCATCATTCACCTCGATAATAACCCCGCAGTCCTCTACCTTCTACAACATGGGGCTCAGATCGTCGTCATTTAAGTCGTGCTATTATGTGAGCAGTTGGTATGTTGCCCAAAGTATGTTTATGAGAGTGTTGTCTTGAGTTGATAGACATGACAGCTGATGCTTGCATCGCGCGCTTTGCTCATCATTTAGGCCGTGTCACAGCCTCACTTAAGACTTTGCTATTTCTCTGCCTCATCTTATCGAGAACCAGCCAGTTTCATTGAGCAAGCTTAATGAAATGGGAGAAGAAAAAAGGTCATTTGCATGCTCGCCCTTCTGCCGATGGCACGAGAGATTCCAGCAGCAGCTTTCAATGCTTGGCTCTCGCTTTTGTCGGGGTCTCAAATTACGGGTGGGCTGGTGTATCGCGCCTCTTGGTTGGTTGGTTGGTTGGTTGGTTGCCTGATCCGAGTATCTGTCTGCCCTGTCTGCCTTGCAGCAATCCACTCTTAGCCAAAAATCATCTTCCCCGCCGCTTCGTCTCAGCTGCTTCTTTTTCCCCTTTGCAAACCTGCCAATCTTACCATGGTCGACCCGTTATCCATCGCCAGTGGTGTCGCTGGCCTTGTGTCTCTTGGCTTGACTCTCTGTGGCGGTCTTCATAATTACTTTAGTAACGTAAAAGGCCGACACCAAGACATCGAGACAGCCAGCCGAAGCCTTACTCTTTTGCAATCAAACATCTTCATCATCCAGTCGAGCACATTGAAACTTGGCCATCGCCACGCCTTGTCTGCCAATGGAGTCAACCAAGGTCTTGCCAATTGCGAGTTAGAACTCGTAACCTTGCAGCAAATGATGTTAGACCTTACCAGAGATGAGGGTCTATCCGACATGAGAGGAAAATTGAGAAGGCAAATGATGATAGCTCGGTATCCATTCGATCACAAGAAGTTGATGCAACTTCAAGAGCAGCTTTCCAAGGCCAATGCGACTTTGAGTAGTTTCGTACAAAATTTTAACCTGTGAGGAAGTTTGACTAAATGACCGTTCTGCTGTCGCTAATTCCCTGTAGTGATATCAACATCGGCATCAGCGAAGACTTGCGGATTCTGAAAAACTACACCAATGCTAACGATAGCATCACGCAAAACATGCTAGGCACAATTGCCAGGCGACTCGACGCCATCAGTCCGGCTATCCAACGTACTGAGATAGAGATGGCAAAGTTGACTCAACATGTCCAGGACAACTGCCTCGACACTCGCAGCCCCGTTTCAGACATCCTTGTCCAACCTCGCTATATGCAGAATTCTCAGAAAGAAGACACAATGATAAAAACAATGAATGATACAGAATGTACTTGCTCCGACCCTTCGACCATTTCTACTTGTCAAAATTCAACTTATGTTAATCGATCCTGGGGAGTTTTGATCGTATCGAAACAAGAGTACAAACGACAACGGCATCGTCCTAATTGCATTTTCTTTACCCAAACACCGCAGAGGTCAAAGACTACATATCAATACCTTGGACTTCGATATCAGCTTTCCCGAATTATATCTATGTCACTGACTCGAGATCATCCTGCTGGAGCATACAGTCTTTCCTTCGGGATACAGCAATGCAACATTGTTGAATCGAGTCCGGCTTTTCGAGCGCTTCGTGACCTCGAAGTCAAGCATAATATCTACAGGAAACACCATAATGGTTTTGATTTGCGAGAAGAGACCTCGGCCCTGATCAAGAATCTCAGAAATATTTATAAGTCAGCTGCTGCGTCACCGTTTGACGTAGATAGAGTTGGGAATAACATAGCCCACCTATCCATGAGCGTGAGTTTGTATTCTGGTCATGAACATATAAGACGACTTTATGTTAACATAATCGTGAGTTTTATCGGACAGAGCTGATCCCTTCGACGTCGAGAGAAGGAATAAGTTTCGAGGACGTACTTGTATCGATTCGATCGCTTCTGTCTTACATGTTTAATACTGGGGTCCCAATCAGTACCTCTAATTTTTACCAACAGTACTAAGTCCACAACCCATTCTCACTTGACTTGACTTACATCACCTAGAACGATCTTTCACGATTTATGGTATTCTGGCTCTCTAAATATGCTTTTCCCGTTATATAACTTCATTGCAACACTTGATCCATCCTTCTGCGGCACAGACCTCGGCAAGCGCAAAAGGGCTTTTCTCGGACTCAACGGACTATCAAATAACGATTTATTACAAGTTTGGGGCAAGTACCCTGAGATAGCCGAGGGTGAGCCAATATTTGCCATATCCTTTCCAAAAACACACCGCTAATAGACATGATTCAGCTTTTGGATTCAATGACATCTTCAGGGTAGTTATGCAGCAAGACCGGCAAAAGCTCGAAGCCATTACCATGGGCGACCAACTTCCTGAAGGGATTTTGGAGATAGATATTTATGAACGTAACATTCTACACGCTAGCATCACCTGGCCGGAAGGACTTAGTCTACTTCTGCAACACAGCCAAACTGCATATCTTCTGTGCGAAGGGAAGTCGATGGCTATCAGTCCTCTGGAACTTGCAGTAAGGTTAAGTGGAGAAACATGTACCCAAACAGACAATTGGGTGCTTTGCCAGAATTGCCAATGTGCTGTTTCTGTCCAACTGCTCTTGGAGGCCGATTGCTGCCTGCCGGCTCATTTGATGAAACAACGCTCCCTGGAAAGGTGTTCATTGAGATGCCGAAGGCTATTATTCAAGCACTTCAAGAACCGGCGGCGACGACTACGAGATCTTTCCCTCGCGTTGCTACCCCTTGAAGTCATACATCGCTATGGGGTCACCGTTGATTCTCTTCCTGACTCTACTGCAGGATTTCTCTGGAACGAACTGGAATTACGCTGCATTGTATCAGCACGACAAGAGTTTGAGATGGGTCACGGCCTCCATCCCTCTTGTTGGTACTTAAACTCCCCCAGAAGCTTGTTTGAAGAGCCCCTTTCTCCACAAGTATGTTTGTTGGCCGATGAGTTCGGCATCAAGCCTTCTGATGAGAATGGTCTCGAGCCACTTCTAGCCCGTGTTCGTCTTTATTCTCACTCATATGATAGCCTCCAGATTACGATTCTCTATGTTGATTGGCTGTTGAAGCATGATTATCTCAAACGAGACTTCATGATTGGACGCTTCCAGACATCTGCATTACATGAGTTTGGAGGACAGATTGGTAGGGAAGCCGCTCGTTACTTTCCATATCAGAATGGCAACCCGCCCTTCTGGTCTGGGGAAGGAATCAGTCTGATCACCAAGATATGCAACAGCGAGATGCAATCCAATCTACCTTGCCCCTGTATATCAGGTGCATTTAATCGACCTCTAGCTTTTTTGATCTCCGGATTTACGATTGACACGCTCCTTCGAGTTTCTAGGAAGCTCGAAGTTATTAGTCGTATACAGGACCTAGTTGGTCTGATTGAAAAGATAGCCAATGCTGACACCTCCGATCTTGCGAGATGTGCTGTCCACACAATTACAATGGAATGCTTGGGTATAAGACACATTGGACACTGTCCTCAGGACTACTCATCATCAAAAATGAGAGAATTGGCCGACGAGGATGAATGGGCGGAATTACTAGACGAAGATAGGCTTTTGCTTGGAAAGCTTGACGATTTGGATGAAGAATTCGAAATGGAGTTCCAAAGTCGAAACCAGTCAGTGGCAGACTTTTTAGGAGGATATTACACCGAGCGGATGCTGGAAGTGATGAAAGAAATGGACGGGCCTCCAGCGAATGATTACATCCATAGTCTACTGGTTGCTGGGGTAGTGATAGTAGAATAGGTAGAGGGTAGTTGCGAGGCTATTAGAGATAGGGTGGCAGAAAGCGAAGATGTACATAAGAAGGATGGCGAGATTGATGTGTATGTCGTTTTATTTAGGGTACAGAGAAAGAGGCACTAGAATGACGCCGGAATATAAGACCCTCTTGATCATCAGAAGACCTTGAACAGTGCATGCCTTTGTTCGAGCTTCTTGACCATATATGACCAGGATGAAACCCTGAAAGCCATCGAAGCTACTAACGTTGCCGCAGATGAAATTTCCAGTATTAGAGAGTTAAGGAATAAAGATCAGACTGTCAATATTATGCAAGACTGCGTCAATAGTTGCGAAACGAATATGTAATTTCAATATATCGATTATCGACGCTCAGTGTTCGCCTCTAAGCGAGACCATTATCCAGAGATTAAACATTTAAAGCTCAGCTACCTATTGACAGAATTGGTGAGAAGTTTCACCGTCATACTGCAAACGAAATGCACGTCCGTGGGCAACTTCTTCTCCAGTAGTCCCACTAGGTGATCAGTGCGGCGCAAAGCCAAGCTTGGGGGTAGCCTCCTCCTGACTATGAACAACATAGTAGTTCCTCATGAACAGATTTCCTAGCACAGAGTACTTATTGTTGAGCTGAGTCGTGATGGCTCCAACGCAGGTACGCGTAGCGGGGTCATATACAGTATAGTTGACATCTCGTCCCGGGATAGAGAGCGTTGTGCTGTCGATCTTGAAGTGGAAGTCGGGAATAGTGCTATTGCACGGAAATGTGGGACTGCCTCCTTCTTGGAGCTTATAACCCTTGATGTGGCTATAGTAGTCGTTTACTACAGCTTCAGGCAGGTAAACGAGGGACGTGCCGGAGTCGACAAGGACCTCGCCAACCTGTGTCTTACTACTGGTGAATGAACCTTTACCAACGGCGTAGGAGCTCACGTTCATCGACCAGTACTTCTGGCTGGCCACGGGGGTGTAGGAGACTTTGCCCTTGAACTTGGTATCATCGATATATCCAAAATCCCAAGTCGAGGGCTTGCCGTCGAGTCTGAGATTCGCAGCAAACACCTTCTTCTTCAGAGTGGGCAGGAGCGTTTCGAAGAAGGTCTTTTGTTTCTTGGGCTTGACGGTATTGATGGTACTGAATGCAAGACCAAGAATACCGTCTGAAGCGAACTCAGCTTGGATGACAGTGGCGGCTTGCACGGCCTGCTTGTGTGCCACGACGGGGCCCGCCTTGACGGTGTCGGTGTAGACGACACCACTGACCTCGTCGCCAAAGGCGTACTTGATGGACCAGTTGTAGTTCTTGAGAAGCTCTGCGGATGAGGTTGGGACATATGTTGGGTGATCCAGGCTTTGGAAGGGGGAAGACTCGTTGGAGTATACCCATCTGTTGAGTGAGGTGTCAGTCTCGATCCGCGACACTAAAACCAAGAGACACTCACAAATCGGCAGAGCCAGTGTCGTAGATCATCTTGAAAGTCTGATTCCCAATGACAGTTGGGACGAAGTACGACAAGCCTGATGATGAAGGCTTCACTTTCGCGGAGCCCGACTGCTTCACGCTACGCTCTTCTTTGATGTCACCATGTATCGCAGAGTATCTCGCCTCGAGCCTCTGCCTCTCGGCCGCAGGGTCAAAGTCCTCTGGTGACGAAGGTATAGCATCGACGCTGAAAGCAGCGCCTTGACTATCCGGCACTGCGAGGCCATGGGCAGAAGCAGCCAAGGCTGCAATCAAATGCACGAGTTTCAGAGCCATGATTAGAACTGTCGAAAAGTATCTAGGCCAGAAAGTATGGTAAGAATAGGAATTCTTTCTTCGTCGTTTTATGGCCAAGAGCACAACCTCGTTCCCGCTCGTTCCCAGTTCCACTGTTATAGTTCGCGCTTTGATTACCCGCGCGAAGATGGCCAAAATGCCGGGCTCCGCATACGAGTTAATTTCCCAAAACCGGCTAGCTACCAGTTCCGCGACCAATAGAGTCGCAGCGGGCCCGGCAGATCAGGAATGAGACCCGCTAAGAAACTCGTATCGACGGACGTCGGACCTCATGACTTCATATGGACAGGGGCTACACCGTATAGTGGGTTGGTTAGCCCGTTTATACATATATAGTCTGATAAGAGCCAGGCAACTTGGTTGCGCACCAACAACAGCGCAAGCAACTTACAACCATGGCTCTCATCACTCTGGCAGCCGTCGCTGCTGCTGTCGCGTTTCCTGGACTCGCCGCCGCGACCAAGACTCCTGCTGGTGTTATCTCGGTCCCGTTATCCCGCGATGACGGCCTGACGGCGTACTACGCCAAGCTGCAGGTTGGCACACCGCTGCAGACAGAGTATCTCAAGATCGACACGGGCAGCCCACGATATTCTTTCCTTAACCCTCGTAACGAGGCCTGCAAGAAGCAGGGAAATAATTGCAAAGTCTTTGGTACTTTTAATAACAAGACATCCAAGTATGCTCCTCCGAACGTGTCATTTTCATTGCTAATTGTCATGGTAGGACATCCCGTTACGAAGGCGGTGGCTTCGCCGACGCCTTGGGCTACGTTGGTCAGGGCGACTACCTGAGCGACACTGTTGTTATCGGCGGTGTTACCACTAAAAATATGTACTTTGGCTATACGTCTGACTATGCTTTCCCCGACAAGGTCACCGGCAACGTTAGTACCATTGTTGGTAAGATTCTGCCATGGGAAATTGTTCCACAAAACAATGCTGATAAGAATAGGACTTTCGCTGGAGTGCCAGTTCGCTGGCCCCAAATGCACTGACCGGGCCTCTTCGTACCTGCTTCCAGAGCTCAAGAATGCCTCCAAGATCAACTACCTTGCTTCAAGTATCTACCTCGGACCAGATGACATAAAGGCCGCCAACGCCAGGATGCTCCTTGGTGGCTCCTACGATAAGGCCAAGATTGATGGTGACCTCATCACCGTTCCCATGGTGGACCCGTTTAATCTTGATCTCAGCGGTGGCCAGACAAACTCGGTCAACGTTACCTTTGTCGAGGTCGTCCTGACCAAGGGCAACAACCATACAAAGGAAACATACGGAAAGAAGAACGTCGGTGTCCCAGTGCTGCTAGACACGGGCGTTGCGAACTGGTACTTGACCGACAAGACCATGGCTCCTGTCTTCCGCGCTTTCGATGTCACCAAGGAACCTGCTCCTGGCCAGCGATACTTTGTTGTCGACTGCAAGTACGCTGACACCAAGCGCAATGACGGTTATATCGCTGTCGGGTTCGGTGTTCACGGCACGATCAAGGTTCCGTTCCACGGCTTAGTGTCAAAGTTTCCTGATGGAACCTGTGGAGTATTCCTCGCTTCTCGTGGGTATGATGTGTCTGTCTTTGGTGATCCTTTCCTGCGTAACGTGTACAGCATTTTTGACCAGGAGAAATTCTCTATCTCCCTGGGTAAGGTGAAGCACACGGCTGAGGAGAATATCGTGCCTTTTCCCAAAGGTGGCTTTAAGCCGACTCATTTTTAAAGAGGGCGAAGGCTACGAAGCGGCACCGCCGTATCAATGTACATATAATCGTTTTGATGCAGTGAGAATTAAGCGATGGCTGCGTTGCGTATAGCAGTGAATAGAAATACATACAGCGACAAAGATATGTTTTCCAGTTTCTCAATCGTGTTTGTCATAGTTCTATCTCTAAATTAAAATCATCCAGCTTCCCTCTGGCGTAGTTTTCTCAGCACCTCGTAGTTCAAACGGGATCGGGAGTTGCCTGAGAATCTGTGTCCTTTACCTTTGTATTGGGGCTGAAGCCTCTTTTAAACTCTCAACCTTATCACAGCCTGAGATTCAATTGTGACTTTGGGGTAATACTTCAATTAACAATCACAAAAGCTAGCAACTGGCTCCCCGCTATCTGGCCATCTCGCGCACTTGGCCCAAAACGATCAAATGAGCGACCCCAGATTGCGCTATACCTTTCTGAGCCATCTCAGCGAACGTTATCATCCCCGCCAAACAGGGCCATCCTTTGTTCAGCAACCGGCATCGGTACAGACGAGACCACGCGATATAAATGGCAGCGAATCGCAAATATCCAAGGTCAGACACTTGGGTGAGGCATCGTCACTCTGAACGTGCATTCACCAGTCAATGCCATGGATAAAGACCTCAAGCCCGTTACCACTATTCCGACAAACTCAACCGTCGGGATGGGTGAGGTTGTTGAAGATACAGCTAATGGTCGCAAACCCACCGCTATCCTGGATGATTATGAGAAGCAGTCGGAGGAACTGGGTTCGCCTCCACTTGGGATCGTGTACAGCTCCAAGGAAGACGCGAGGGTCCGATGGAAGCTTGACCTGATTCTACTGCCTCTGGTAGGTTGATCACTGTGAAAGATCGAGCAAATGACATCTGACGTCAAACAAACAGATGGCTTGCACATACGTCCTCAACTATATGGACAAAGTCGCCTTGTCTGAAGGTTCCATCTTTGGCATCAAGGAAGATCTGGTAATCGTAGCTGTATCTCGGAGATGGCCATAGAAAACAGCTGACATCTGCAAAGAACCTCTTAGGACAACAGTATAGCTGGTCATCCTCGATTTTCTACCTGGGCTACCTGGTCTGGCAGTATCCTAGCTCTCTGTTGATGCAGAAGCTTCCCATGTAAGCCTTTATCCTTTCAGAACGCGGCTTGTGTTGGGAGATGATCTCCAGCTTAATATTACCTGGGAGTTACCTAATCTTGTCATAGCGGTCAATACTTTGGCGTGATGATCTTCCTATGGGGCCTCACTGCATGCACAACGGCATTCACAAAAGACTTTGCAACACTCTGCGTCAACCGCGTCTTTCTCGGTGTTTTCGAATCCTGCATGTCGCCCATACTCACGATTCTCATCTCTCAGTACTGGACACGAGAGGAGCAGCCTCTTCGCACGTCGTTATGGTGGTCCGCCAGCGCTGTCGGTTCCTTCATGGCTGATGCCATCACATACGGACTCTCAGGTAAAGATCATTCGGGCTCAAAGTATGCCGTCTGGCAAGTCGTCTACCTCGTCTTCGGGCCGCTGACAATGTTTTGGGGTGTTGTTGTCTTTTTTGGTGTGCCGTCGTCGCCTCTGACAGCATGGTTCTTCACCAAGAGGGAGCGGAATATCGCAACTGACAGGGTAACCAACCCATGATATTAACTGCCAGCGTCGCTAAACGATCTACAGGTCTTGAAAAATCACACCGGCATTAAAAACACTGAGTATAAATGGAACCAGGTCCGGGAATGCCTGATGGATCCTCAGCCGTGGATACTTGCGATACATGCTTTTCTTCAATGCCTCCAGGGAGGTGGACTAACATCGGTGAGCGAGTCGTGCCGGTAAAAAGAGCCCATTCTGACGACGACGCAGTTCTCAAAGATTGTGTTGACCCAAACCCTCGGGTACTCAAGTCGGCAAGCCACTTTGATGGGCATGCCATCCAACACCATCCACCTTGTCTCAGTAGTGTTTGCGTAAGTACCTACTTTACATATCTATGCTTAAACACTGACCTCTATACTCCAGTGGTTGGTTTTGCACTCGCTTCAAGAACACGAGATGCTATGTCATGATCGCAACGAACATTATCGTCTTGATAGGAGCCGTGCTGGTGGATAGTGAGTCTCAGCCACCATTGATATCCACTTTCAGTCTCTGACCTGGCCTAGACCTTCCGGAATCTAACCACCAAGGCCGCCTTGCATCTTTCTATAGTGAGTATACGATGTCATTTTAGACTTAAAACTGTCGCTCATAAGTGTTTCCAGTCATTTATGTTAATACCGTCCCTTTCGGATTGGGTATGAGCATGCTCTCCTCCAACATCGCAGGATTTACCAAGAAGTCCACCGCGAGCGTAAGTATTTGACTCTAGCCAATCTTGGTTTCGCCCGCGCTGATAACAGTTACAGGTGATGATGTTTTTGGGCTACTGTCTCGGCCAATTCACTGGCCCTCAATTCTTTATCACGCACGAGGCTCCACAGTTCCCGACTGCTTTCAAAGGCTTCTACTCCTCGGTCTCTGCCATGATTGTTTTGGAAATCATTCTGCTGTAAGCAGGCTCACTATTTCGCTTTCATCCCGAATGCTGACCATTCTCTCTTAGGGTCTACATCAAGTATCAGAACCATCGTCGGGGACTTCGTGAGGTTCAGGAATTCCGTGACGTAAACATTTCTAGGGATGATTTGGATCTTACGGATTGGCAGCAAGGCTCTTTTAGGTATATTTGGTGAGCCTTGGTGGAAAGGCGTGAAGTGATGGACATTTATGTGATTGCGAGAGACAGTTCGAACGCTTGCTATCTCGCTCACTTGGTGTTGCTTCTGTAAATCTAGCTATCTACAATAGTTCGTCCAAGTTGGTCAGGAATAGTTGTCAGATCTCCTTTACTCAAACAGGTACAACATTGACGTTGAATACATACCCAACTGATCCATTTGTGGCATTCTATTTATGATCCAGTGTTCCTTTATTATAACCGCGACACCACACTGATAAACAGGGTTACAGAATTATAGAGAGGAAATAGTGCATAATTTTACTAGTGATATAAAGAAGACAAATTCCTGGTGCTTGTCTTGTCCTTAGCGTGCTTCTGAGTACGCTTATCAGCGATTAGTCATTAGTTACCCCAGACTTCAAATTAAGCTCCAAGACGAAAGCGCTCTTGCACTCTCATCACCCCTCATCCAAGTACACAGCCCTTCACGACGACTCACGATGTCTCTATGCACCACCTGCGCAAGACGGAAACTCTCCTGTGATCAACTCAAACCACGCTGCTCACCCTGTCGACGCTCTCACCTCAAATGTGCTTATGAATCATCATCCTACGCTGTGTTTGAGTTCAGAGATGAAACAGAGCAGATCAGGACTCATACTAGGCGTCGTGGGAAGAAGAAAAGCACCCCTAGGCAACCAAGTCGTGCAGAAATTAGCCCACAGGCCCAGACGACCTTTTCAGCAGTCGAGACGGATGTATCGGACTCATTTGAACCATCATCACTTGCAATGCTCGATGTGACGGCGATGCCTTGGATGGATGGGGTATTCGACTCGTATCCAGACCAGCAGTGGGACTTGAGTCCGGAATCTACAATACTTTACAACGGTACCGCGCAACTTTGGTTGCCGCAGACGGATTCGCCTGGTCAAATATCCACTGACTTCAACGCGGGCAGCCTGTCCTCGAGTTCCCCTCAGACGGTCTCCGATCGGGTTCTGGCGCAGCACTATACCCAGAATCTGGCATCCAAGTACAGTTCCAAGGGCCAAACGTGGAACAATCACACGTACTTCTTCAATCGCTTCAACTCAAGCCATTCATTTGTGATATCGGCTCTTTACGCGTGGACTGCTGCTCACCTCCACTGTAACGGAACATTGCGCTCAGAGAGCAGCGCCCTGGAACACTACGAAAAGAGTCTCGCAGCTCTTGGCGATCAACTGGGCATCCATCTTGGGATTGGGGGCGTGGATGAAGACCTTGGTCAGACTTGGCCTCAACTTATCACCCGAGACGATGACCTGGATGCCGTCTCGGTGATGCTTTATTTTCTCGCCTGGACTGATCTGCTGCTTTCACGAAGGGCCTCATTAAAGCGTATACTTAGTCTGGAAGCTTGCCTTCTGGAGACCCGAGGCCACGGTGATCAATCGCAGTCAGTCTACGGTAGAATGGCTGTATGGTTCTGCTTCCTCGATGCTCGCGCCGCTCTCTTTTCCCAAGGCGATGACCGTATCATCACATGTCTGGGCAACGACTTGGGATTAATGTTTGCAGTGGACAAGTCCTACAACTTTCTGCAAGAAGAATATACTCTGCTGTACCCGAATGAAGAGCGACGGTGGGACGAGGCTCATAGGCCTCTGTACGTGGCCACGTGCCGCTTGGTCGCTCTCCTAGGGATGATATCCAGACACGACCACACCACGCCTGGGGAGAATCAAGAAACAAGTACGAGATCATCTTTGGATGATATAAGCCAGGTAAGGCGACAATAAGATCAACCCAACGTTTTATAGTGCAGTTGTTGACGATGAATTAGGGCCTCGCCAGCATCAGCGAAGCGAAAGCTGCAGAAAATAAAGTGCTATCCATTTTCCTCACCGCCAACGCCCTCTTCCACGCAGTTAATATCTACTCCTCCAGGGTCTACCGGCCAGAGGAGCAGCCATATACCAGTACGTCGCACGCCCAGGACATAATTGGCATCACTCGCCGCTTTTACTTCAAGCTGAAGCGCCCGAGGACGGAAGCGCCTCCAACCAAGATCTGGCCCATCCCACTCATAATGGCAGCGATTGAGGCAAAGGACCCTATCTACAGAGACTGGGCGCTGCAGCTTATCAAGGATTGCTCTCAGGCTGGAAAGCATTATGTCAACGCATGTGCATTTGTCGAAAAGGTGCATGCTGCCGAGGAGGAGAGTGGCTGTCGCGCCAATCTTTCCCAGATCGCTCAAGACATGGGCGACGACTTTGTAATCTAACGCGCGACCGCAAATGAAATTTTAGCGCTTCGATAGCCATTTTCGTCTTTGGTAGCGATGAAAGGGGCGACGGTTCATGGTCGATCGCTGAACTGGACTATTTGGGACAATCGGGCGACGCGCTAGCAGCCGCAGCGAGGGATTGGCGACTGCACTTCGGAACCCGGTAGAACGCCCCGCCAGGCCTCTTTGATATAAGTATTCGTGGTAGAACAAGTGATAGTTGGTAATTCTCCAGTAATCTTATCTTACAATCCACTGCCTTTCAACATGCCTTCTGCCGAAGCCTCCATCATGAAAGTGCCTCGTACTTCATACTACCAGCACATCGTCGTCGAGGGCACGCCCTATGAGAGAGGGCTCTCGCATGGAAGACAGGTTGCTGGCAAGGTCCGTGCCAACATTGAGTATTACAAGCTTCCCGGCAAGCTCCCACATTGGTAAATAGATCATTGATACAACTGCTTCCTTTGCTAGCTAACATCCAACTCAGGTCCATCTCCTCCAAGATCATCGAGACCGTGTATCTACCAGCTTTTGAGAAGTTCTACCCCACCGGCCTCGAGGAGATCAGAGGCATCGCAGATGGAGCAGGCGTGACCATCGAAGAGGTCATCATGCTCAATGCTCGATATGACCTTGGCAGATGCATGTATCGACTCCAAGACGGCGGCAAGACTCCACAGGAGCTTAACGGGCATGATGAATGCACGAGCGGATTCTTCCCTCCCGAAGCAGTGGCATCTGGTCGCGCTCTGGCCGTGCACAACTGGGACATGTCCAGCCATCTGTATACTCAGGATCTCATCATCTACCTCGAAGTGCACCCAGACCCTTCAGAGGACCGACCTTCTATGTTTATCCTCACCGAAGCTGGTCAGCTGATCCGAAGTGGGATGAACTCGGCCGGTATGTCGGTTACTGCCAACTCACTGCTATCGAGCGAAGACTACGTGCCCATTTCGCATGTTGACCAGGACGGTGTCTACCACGAGATCAAGAACCCCAAGCCTGTCCTCCCACTCTCAGTAGCAAGACACGTTTTCCTTGAGTACAGCAACTACGCCGAGGGTTTGGTGGCAATCAACGCCTTCCCCCGCCACGTCTCAGGGAACCTTCACGTCTCGACAGCCGAAGGGTTCGCAATGGCCATGGAGGTCGCCCCAAGCCGCGTGTACAAGTTCTACGGAAACATTGACGATAAATACCTCATACACAGCAATCACTTCCTCAGCCCAGAATTTCTGAGTCGCGATGATGTGTATGATCGTTCTCCTGGTGGGAGCACCTGGTTCAGATGCCTGCGAGCCGAGAAGGGCGTAAGAGTAGATTGTGCAGCGGGGAGATTGACGCCGGAAAAGATCAGGACGGCGTTTTCGGACCACCTGGCCTATCCTGAGAGTTTGTGCAATCATCCGAATGTGAATCAGAAGAACACGCCGAGCGCTGTGTTGACTGGGTATACATCAAAGCTGAACATGACAGTCGCCTTCGTCATCTATGATCTGGTGGAGCGGGCTGTTACAGTGTGCAAAGGGCCGCCTTGTGAAGGCGTGTTGCAGAAGTTCAAACTTGAGGAGAGGCGATCGCTGAAGCATTGAGTATAGCAGCTGAAGTAATTTGATCGAGGTTTAACGGAAATGGTAGCCAGCATGGCTCATCAGCGGTGCAGGTAAATACGTATTACATCATAATGAGAAAAGATTTATTGTACAGTTACGTTTCAATCTATTCTCAGTCGTCCAGCATCCATGCACGTCACAGCAATGTAAAACGCTATGAGTTAGGTTGTCAAGCTTGAAAAGATGCTGAAAAACTCGGGTATCTAGGGTATGTGGCGAGAAAATGAAGCTGAAACCTGGGGTTGTTTTGGCAGGGATATTGACTGAGGCCGAAACGTCGCTTTGCTCGAGGCTGAAACCAGGGATTCACGATATCACAGCCGTGTTTCAATAGCTAGAATCGATGCTCCAGCCTCGAGCACTATTTAAACCATCAATTTCTACGCCCAAAGATCAACGTACTATCACCACCATCAAATCTCTTCTCCCTCCTAAACCTCTTGTTCACATTCCCGGTAGCGTCGCCACCCCGCTCACCATGAGAATATCATCAATAGCCCTGCTTTCATTCCTCTCAACAGCTATGGCAGCTCCCCTGGTCCGTGGCCCCGGCGGTCGACTTGTACAAGAAGGTGCTGGTTGCACGTTGGTACAAGGCCGAAGCGTGTGTGACGATGGATTCGGAAATACCTTGTAAGTTCAATGACCCTCACAAACTCATGAAATGTATGCCAATGAATCTGCAGCTTCGAAGATGATCCATTCACGTCAAAATAAGAAAAAGGAACTGAAGGAGGAGTGAAATGATGGGGCTTCTCACAGTGGAGGATTGAGACCTGAATAATTCCGCTCGAGGCGTTGAACTGCAGGATGGGTGGCTAGTCCACCCGGGCCATACAAGATACCACAAATAATAATCTAATGAATCTACAATTATCACCAAATACTCTCCGTCTTTATCGTGCCACTTTGAACATTCTCAACCATTGATTGTAGTCCAGGCCTGATGATCTTCCCGAGTGGAGCGAGCAAAATGAGGCCATCTCCACTGAGCCCAGCCGCGTAAGAAAACTTGCGGCCTGACATGGATACAGCCTGCGCAGACCACAAATTTGTCAATTCCTATACCAATTATTCATCTCAAAGGTAAATCTGTGGACTTCCCCATTCGAATGCCTTGAGGTAAACAAAGCTGGCCGATTACGATTGGACTAAAACCTCGGCTCTGCATTCCACGTCGCTATGCATGCTGCAGCTGCACGTTGAGTTGGGCACTGAGCGCCTCACTTTCGGTCCAAGACGAAGAATAAAATCCCCAATCCTGAAGAAAATTCTCTCTCGACTCAACTTCATCTTGTATTAATATTTTTTTAGAAGTCATGACTTCGTCTAATTCTAGCGAGGACTTGTTTCCTGCCCTGGAGTCGCTCTCTAGGTTAATCGTGCCCCATATCAAGACTGCGATATTCATCGCGCTTGTGCTAAATCAATTTACTATCTTCCCTGATTTTAATATTATTCTCTCGCAAATATCGAGCCCGTTAATTTTCATCGTTGCACTGTACTTTGGCGGTATCTGGACACTACCCAATGGCCAAGAGAGCACCAGCACTCTGTCATGGAAGTTGTTGCTTGGGCCATTCTTTGACTTTAAGACGATCTCCAGTCGGGTCGGGACATACTTCAAAGGTGAGACTAGCCATCCTGCACAGAGACATACGAGATACTGATGATTTCTGTTCATTTCAGTCGGCTCATTAATGTCTTTGGCTTACTACCTGACCCTCTACTACGACCTCCCTCTCCCCTTCCAACCATGGGTTCAATACATGTTCGTTGGCATTGCCACGACCGTATCAGCCGCTGCATATCTCTTCGCCCCCATCAGCAAGATCTACGGACCTCTTCGCTTCTGCTACCTTGAACATGCCCAGACATACTGGCTCGTCGTCAACTGGTGGTCACTCACCGCCTTGGTCCCCTTCTTCTCTCCCACCTTGCTACCCGTCTTTGGCTTCTGTCTCATCAGTGTGACAGTCGGCACATGGGTTCACATCTACTTTGCATATCGTGAGAAAGTCCGCACCATTGCCTGGACTGTGTCTGAGAACGCTGCCCGAGCAAAGGCTGCTGCTGAAGAAGCCCGAGATTTCGGGTCCATGGCGAAGAAGTACGAGGAGCAGATGGTCATTGCTGCGGCTGAGGCGCGACGCGACGCTGTTATTGCGAACTCGGTTAGACTGACTGACTTTTTCGACTGTGCATCTCGTGCTTGGTCTACTCTCGCTGAAGCTACCGCCCCAGCTGAGGACGCCGTCGCTCAAGCCCAAAGGGTCATCGCCTCCGCCATCATCTGCGAAGAGACCGAAAAGGTCGATGATAAACAAAAGGCAGAGAATGAGAGACTAGCCACATATTTCAGACAATCCGCCGAAACAGCCCACGAGCGCGCAAGAGAAACAGTCGCTCTCCTGCGCGCCGCCCAAGCCTCCGTCCGTGGTTCCGAAAACGCAGCACGACAGAACGAAGTCTCGCGTCGTCACGCAGAGCACACCGCTGAGAATGCATCCAGCGCCGCAAAAGCTGTCAGTGATACTGTCGCGTCTATCCAAGATGCTGAGCGCAGAGCGGCTTGGGCTGGTGGTGCCGCTTCGAGGAGGGCTGAAGAGGCTGTGACTATGGCGACGAATGGGGAGATTGAGGAGGCGAAGAAGGCTGTTGCTGCGTCTGAGTCTGCGTTTCAGGCTGCTGAGGAGTCGGCCAAGATGGTTCGGGAGGGAATGGAGGCTGCGCAGAGGGGGTTGCAGGAGTGGCTACAGAGCAGTAGGCATGGGGTTTAGGTGATTGATTAACTTTACATCATCTCACCGAGAATTGTCTTCAGATGAGCAAATGCCAATCTTGGATGAATTGAACAAATATGTTTCGATGAATCTAGTGATATCTTAAGATCTTAGGATGGTTCAACTACTATGACAAGATTAATTTAATTTTACTTTGAGATGAATTTAGTGTCATCTTAAGATAACATAAGCCAGCGTCTAAATAACTAAGTCCCACGTTTTCTTAGCTAAATAAGTTAAGTAACGCGCTTAGGCATCCGAAGAGACATGAACTTAAGCACTGGCACCTGGTGTCTCGCCAATGACAGTCAAAAACTTCTGCGCCCGGGTCCTTCCCTCCT
Organism: Fusarium lyarnte (nom. inval.); assembly: GCA_014898885.1. NCBI lineage: Eukaryota > Fungi > Ascomycota > Sordariomycetes > Hypocreales > Nectriaceae > Fusarium > Fusarium lyarnte (nom. inval.). The sequence goes on from JAAVUB010000442.1 coordinate 116,497, forward strand.
TCAGACTCTTAAGGCCCTCAGACAATCCCTCAAGGCCGTTCTTACCCACGACGTAAGGATGGGCCGTGAACCAACCCTCTCGAAGACCCCTAGCAAACGCGGAGCCCCAAACAACACCAAACAGCTTGTTCTTCTCATCCTTGTCATGAACATGACTGACCTTGGAGACAACAACATCGACGCTAGGGTCTGCACCCTCGACTTGGGTCTTCAGCAAGATATTGGTCATCTTTGGCTTTCGGCCCGTCGAGTCTGGAGGACCGGCAATGGCCTTTGTAACAGTCCTAATGGTGGACTCTTCCGAGACACTGTCGAAAGCCTTCCAGCATCGACCATCTGGAGCGCCGCCCTTCTTGAAAGCTTCTTGGATCGCCTCGGCCAGCTCTTCCTCACTGCTATAAGCGGTATAGTCGACAAGAGCATCGCCCTTGCTCTCATCAAGGAACGGCTTGATGAATGCACTTCGTTGACTTCCGACCGCAATAATCGGATGAACATTAGCAGCAGCGGCTAGCTTGATACCATAAGCTCCGGTGGCGGTACTAGCTCCATAAATGAGAAGCGGACGCTTGGCCTCGGTCTTGGCGAGTGGTGACCAAGGCTCGGGGATCTCAAGCTCCTGGAACAAAGCACAGACAGACGTGTACGCGGCGAGAGGGATGGTAGCAGCCTCTTCAAAGGACACTGAGTCCGGGATATGGAAAGTTGTGTAGTATGGCGCGGTCGCATACTCGGCAAAAGCACCGTGGGGAGTCCTCATCTCGTGGAAGGCGGCTACGCGGTCACCTTTGTGGAAGCCGACGACATTCTCGCCTACGGCTTCAACGATACCGGCGATGTCGTCACCGCTGTTCATTTGTTCGCCGAGCCAGACCGGGATCTTCCAATCCTTGGGGTTGGTGCCTTAAGGATTTTAGCCTTTATGATGTGAGGACGACGCTATGAGTTGTCTTACCTGCGATGATAACCTTGATGAGAACGTCTCCGGGGCCTGGCTTCGGAATCGGAGAGTCGACGATCTCGACGGATACGTCTTTTTTGACGATTGCTTCCTTCATGATGTTTGTAACGGTTTGTTATCTCGTTTGCGTGCGTTCTCCTAATGATCGTCGTCTGTAGTCAACTTACAGATACCAAACACTTCTTATAGATGGCACTGGAAACAGTATATAGATAACGTTATACAGTACATTTGCATGATATACATGACCTCATTTCTTCGGCTTTCGAACTGCATTAGTAATGTCAGTGGATCAACACCTATTGCTATTAATCGTTAGACTCTCCGGGTCTCGGGGTCTATCATGAACCCGGGATCCATTTAAGTTTCTACTTTGGAGCTTCATCCATTTATACAGGTTCATTTGTACATGGAGCGGCGTAAATATTGTCCCGATAGGGTTACAATTCAATCTCCATCGATGAAATGTCTCCGAGACGAGTTCAGGTGAAGTTGGCGATGCGCGTATTTCCGTGTCAGCACCTTATTGCTGTGTGTGGGGTTATGACTTTCGGCCCCTTCTACGCATTTCTAGTTAGCACGATAGGTCCCACTTTCCAGCACGGAACACTCCGTGCCCTCAATATGGCGATCTGTAAAACAGTGCCCAGGATGATATCGAGAAGCTTCCCCTATCGTACACCTGCGTGATGTACTTAACGCGGTAGTGAGGGAGATATTGTCCATTGCACAGTTGGCCTCGGTAGAGTTCTCTCATTGTTCTAGCTTAGCGTTATAGGCGCGAGAGGCAAGAAAGCTCAGGATATTCATCGTGTTTTATAAAACAGCAACATCATCCACAGTACGCCAACATGGCATATGCTGAGCAGCAATTCAATGAAAGAAGCCGAATTCTGGTTTAATAGAAACAAGCCCCTTTACCCTGGCACCACAGAAGATTCCGACAAGAAAACTGTAAGGACAGTAGCGTATCTATGAGGATTAGCAGGAAGTTCAAAAGAATAGAAGGGATAACTTACGTGGCTCCCGCGACAATCAATTCTTGACTCTTCATTCTCGTACCACCAGAAATCATGGCAACGAACAATACAGTCGCACCACCAACAGCAAACAGTCGTGATGAGGTATTATTTAGGTAGGAGCAGAGAATGACTGGTGCCAGCAGCATGACGACAATGATTGGGATCATCAAGGCACGAGAGATAAGAGCCGCAGATGACCTTGTAGGGATGTAGATATGTGCAGTATCCTTAGAGATCTTTGGAGAATAGCTCTGTAAACCGTGTTAGCCTGACGAGGAATATCCTTCAGGAAATGCGTAATATACCGGGAAGAAGTAATCTCGCACACGGAGCAGATTCTCAGCCACGTTGTTCTCTAGTCCTATCATGGCAGATTCATCCCGCGGACTTGTGCTGAGTAATTCTTCGGGTGGATAGTTTAAGAACCTGCTTTCAGCTCTTGCGATGGACCCCGTGCCATTGACCCAGTTCTGAAGATTTGTGACAGCCTGGGGATCGGCTTGTTCGAGTTCGGAAATCTGTCGACTTCTTAATAGGAACTTATCTATGCGGATTAGCGACTTTAAGACCACCAGAGCTGTCAAGAAAATCTTACCCAGATCCTCTAGTGCCTCGTCAAGTTCAGCAACAACTTTAGCTCTGTCTTGATTCTGATCCCGCTGACAGCTGCCGAGAAACAGCGGCCTGTCTTCATCTCTATCGATCTTGTGCAGCTGGCTCTCTAGGGCGACGACACGGTTTTGTTTCAGTAGTAATAGTCGAGCACGAACATTTAGGAACCTTCGTGCGACAAAAAAGGACTCGTGAGAGGATATTAACGACGAAAATTGGGGATATCCCCTAGGGTAGTCCTCGACTTGATGGCTATTAGCCTCGCTTACAAGCAATTCATCGACAGCCTTGCTTACTTTGGGGTAATTGCATTACCGGAGCACTCTTTTTCCAAAACGGTGACAAAGGAAAAGATGCAGATGACGGCCAAGCTAGGTTTGGGCACCTGAAGCTCCAAACTCTGCCGTTTGTACCTATCCTCGACAATGGCGGAGTGTTGCACTGGCCCAGTTCAATATCGGAAGTAGTTGAAGACATCTTGCTTCTTCCTTAGAAAGCTAGTATTGCCGTCCAAAATCTGGTAGCGTTGATATTGCGAGAATGTTGAAGCAACCGGAGAAGCCTAATAATTTTCACGCTATTCAGTCGGTTGAAACGCCGCAAGAAAGTGCATTTGTGATTGAAGTTGTACTTTTTAGTGTCTCAAGCTGCCTCTTTGCGACCTCAAGCTTATAGGCTCGGATGTCCCGCTGAGATGTCAGCTGGGCGTGCACTCAGCCCCAATAATACCAGGGACTTGCATAATCCTCAATGCTTATCACCCAACAGTCCAACTTCTCGTCCTTTTCAATCAGACCATACACAAAAACGCTCCTATCCTCATCTCTTGAAATCATTCGAATGGCAACCAGTCAAGAATCCCCAGCGCGCTGGGCGCTAATGATTGGAATCAACTATTATCCCAAAGATCGACATCTTCATGGCAGTGTCGACGACGTCGGCGACATTAGGGCCTATCTAGAGCAGCATAGCGCCACGGCTATCCATAGTTCCGTGCTCACAGCCACTGTGCCGAAGGATCACCAGTCCACTAAAGATCCACCAGAGACACCCGATGCGAGGCCAACCAGGGCAAATGTTCTGAAGCAGCTTCGCGTAATTATTGATTCTGCACAGCCTGGAGATCACGTATATATCCACTTCTCTGGGCACGGTACTCAATTACCATCGGACGGTAACCTTGGCGAAACTGGCTTTGGAGAGCTCGGTTTGGTACTTTACGAAAATGGCGAGTATGGGGCGAGCTACTTTCGCGGGCGCTTTCTCGCACAGGCTCTTAGAAGAATGGTTGGCAAAGGCCTTGTTGTCACCGTTGCTTTGGACTGCTGTTTCTCGGGTGCCGTGAGTCGAGGCGACCGAGTCCGGGCTACTGAATACGATCCATCGCTCGATACCGACAGAGCTGAGCAGGAGCAAGAATGCAAGGCAGCGCTTGGCATTCCCGGGCGCGATGCGAGGATCGACAGAGACTGGCTTGTCAATCCCGAGGGTTACACGATAATAACGGCTTGTGGTCCCCACGAAAAGGCCATGGAGGTCCTTGTCAACAAGAGCCAGAAACGAGGCGCGCTCACTCATCACCTTCTCAAAGCGTTGACTGCGTTGGCAAAAGTTAAAGAGTCTGTGTCGCACCAATCGCTTCATGAGACGGTTGTTTCTATGATGCAGGCGTCAGGCTGTAGCCAGACGCCAATGCGGTATGGCAATACTCACCTGTCCTTTTTTGGCACACTTCTGGGTCCAGTCTCGCTCACTGTTTGGCCAATATGCAAGATAGAAGGTTCAAGGATTTTCATAAAAGCGGGACAAGTTCATGGGATCTCAATCGGTGATGAGTTCACTGTTCAGAACAGTCTTTCAGCTACCTCGGGTCGGAATTCTCGTTCGCAGGTCAAATTCAGAGTGTCCAATGTTTGGGCTTTCGAGTCCGAGTTAACAGTTGCGCAAGACAGAAGAGCACAATCAGCAGTATTACCTTTTAGTATGAAAGATATAGGGACTCTAAAGGCCACCCAGCTGTCGACGGTTCCATCTCAACGCATCAAAGTATGGCTTCAGGCAGAGATACTAAAAAATACAAAGCTGGAAGATAAATCAAAACTATTAGAGCACTTTGAGACAGTCACAAAGAAAGACGAGAGGGCTCTTTGCATGTTTGGACTAACAATCAACAATTTGAACGAATACGAAATCGTTGGTGAAGCACAAGAGAACATGCTTGAGCTACCAACACTCGACGCCAGCTCAGACGATTCGTTTCACACAATGGTGGGGACTCTCCAACATGTTGCAAGCTTCAAGTATTTTGAGGGCTTAGGCAATTTACTTCCATCTCCAGAGTTCAGAGCAAAATACACCGTCAAACCAATACTGAACCCCTCAGCAAATGGCATATTTCAAGTTCCGGATGGAGGAGCCTTTGGATTCACTATAGAGAACCATGCGCAAGACCCTCTTTACATGGCTGTCTTTGACTTTGATCCCTCTTGGGGCGTGAAGAATCTTGTCTCCGGTTCTGGAGGCGACGACTATCTCCTCGTACCTCCACCTCATGGCCAGAGCCCCGGCACCAAGGAGATAATGCTGAATATGACAGCTCCAAGTCATCTTGGTTTGCGGAGCCAAGCTCGAGATGTCATCAAAGTCTTCATCACTGACAAACCGGTCTCATTTCCTAGTATAGTTTTACCAGGGCTGGATACGAAGTCGAACTCGAGAAATTCCTCTGCGAGCGCAGAGATACTCTCTGACTTCATCAAGCACTTGAATACTGGGGGAAGGATGAGAAGTGCAGGAAACAGGGGAGCGTGGATGTCGCACAATTTCATAATTTGGACTTCTGTCCATTAGCATATGGATATCGTGATTCCCCCATCAGATGAGGCTTTAGAAAGGATCATCTACCAATTCCAACTCGCTCTCATCATACTCGCGCCCATGCATTACCTCCTTGCCACTATCATCGCAGAGGATATACTTTCCTCCCCGTACTTCCGACACCGTATATGTCGATCCATTTGAGAGCAGCTTGACCATGTCATTTGGTCTGAGCTTCGTGGTCTAAGAGAGATTAGCTAAGTAAAGGCCTCATGTTAGAGAAACATGCCGTAGCGAAGCTTCTAATCGTTGGACGGCCTCCGTCAATCACCTCGACTTCAGGCGTATCCTGTTGACTACGTGACGATTAGTGGCGTCACGAGGTGCTGGAAGACGTAGCGTGCCTTGACTCGATTGGAGCCTTTTGATTCTCTGATGTCTCCTTCATCGTGAATGTGGTGGAGGTGAAGTCAAATAGATTCGCCGCTACCAAGAGACGACCCAATTGAGGTAGCTATCTAACGTTAGGTCTATGCAGTACTAGCAGGATCAAAGATTCAAAGTAGTGGAGGCTGAGCCCAAGCGCTATAGCTTTAGAAGCTAGGCAGCAAATGCGGCTCAAGCGTCTTGCGACCCAATAGGCATACTACAGAAGAGTTGACACACCAACAGCAGATTTCTAAGCGACCCATCATGCAACAGCAAGAGTCGGGCAATTATGCTGCACGATGTTATTTTCCCACCTATCAGAACTGATCTGCTTACTAGCGAGGTTTCTGCGTCGAATCAGCGACTAATGTTGTTCCATCCTTATCGTAATGCTTGGAGAGAAGGGCACTGCATTGTGATGAGATTCAACAGGAGGTGACACCACTGCTGAGACACAACAACGATTCGCTATCTTCTGGCTGCTGCCTGTTTGGAGGCCTTCTTTTCCGCAGTCACCCTTGGCTATCATAGAGCAAACGCCAGTGGCTGGCTGACCAAGCTTGTAGTAAGCCTAAAATATGCAGAGTTTAATTTCGTCAAGATAATGTGATTGATTCACTTGAGGCCCTTTGTGACAGGCAAAACCTGCATCTGTTTGATATGTTCGTCCGAATGCCTATGTACGTAGCTGCCTGGATTATCGCCACAATGCCTCCAAGACTTCTACGTATGGTTATGCAACTAAACATCCAAGTAACTGAATCAACAGAACGTCTGACAAACTTTAAATGCAGCCACGACAATAAGCTTAATCTTGACAAACACGCTTCGGAGGCATCACAATCCCTTCCGCAGAAATTAAGCGCACTGTATTGCCTCTACCGCAGCCCGAGGCCTTCTCGCTGATTTTCACTCGGCAATGGAACCCATCCAAGCAATTAGTATTCCAAAGGGGAAATTCAAGGGTGGCCTTGAAAATGAAGTAGCAAGACTTTCCCAATTGAATGATCTCATCAAGCAACTCAAAGAACAATTTGCAGCTACCGACGATGCGCAATATCTCAACCAGTCCCTTGAGTTGCGACGGGAGATACTTACCTTGACCCCGCCCGACGATCACCAAAACAAGGCTCTTCAGTCACATCTACTTAGCAATGAGCTAAGTGATCGATTCGCGGAAACAGAAGACCTCGATGACATGAGCGAAGCCATTGAGTTGGGGATACAGGCATTAAGCCTAACATTGGAGAGCGATCCCAGAAAGCTAGTATTTCTCCGACGCCTTGAGTTTCTATTCGAAGAAAAATATGAGGAGACGGAAGATCTGGCCGACTTTGACCAGATCATTCACTATCAAAGGCTGTCACTTCAGGCGATGGACTTCGCTAGCAGTACACGTATGGCGGCCAGGCTTACTGCTTTGGGTGCGAAGCTCAACAGACGGTCAGACATCACGGGAGAAATCTCAAACTTGAATGAGTGTGTCCAGATTATGAGAAAAGTCGTTGAAATAAAACCTGGGAATGAAGACGCGGTGAAGAATTTGATCCAAACTCTTTACGATCGGTATAGATGGATCGGAGAGCTACAGGATCTGGAAGAATGCGTTCAGCTTCATGCACAAATAACGAATCCATCAGGCACCGAAAAAGACAAAGTCGGATGGATGATAACGTGGGCGAATCACCTCTGCATGCTCCATGAGAGAACCGAAGATGAAGCCTACCTTGAAAAGGCGTTTCTGGTTGCAAACGACGCACTATCCCTGATTCCTGAAAGCCGCTGGAAAGCCAGGTGGCTGCATTGTCTAGGGCGATTGTTTGGGTGCCAGTATCTGAAGACCGAAGGACTTGCCGACCTAGACGAGGCAATTAGGCTGCAGAGGAAAGCTCTTGAGTTGACACCCTCAGGAGACGACCAAGGCCCGATTTTAACAAATCTGGGGAACCGTCTCGGTGATAGATATCTAAGAACAGAAGATATTGGTGACATTGACGAAGCTATTGATTGCGCCAGAAAGTCATTGGATCTGGAGCCTGACAACCCTGAGCGACTGTACAATCTCGCAATAAAATTAGGTGATCGATTCTCAGGAATGGAAGATCTGGATGATGTCGATGAGGCTATCGATCTAGAGAGGAAAGCATTGAAGATAATGCCTTTGAACCACTCCGAGAGAGCGGACTATTTGAATATTTTGGGAAACCAGTTGGGAGATCGATACGTGTACACTGGAGATCTTGACGATCTAGAAGAGGCCATCCGCAACGCTGAGGAAGCTTTGGGCCTGATGTCAGATGGCCATTCCCTCAGAGCAGCCTGGCTAAATAGCCTCGCTAAGCATTACCTAAACCTCTATACCGCGACCGGAGATGAGCATAATTTGGCAGAGTCTATCGCAAGCTACGAATTAGCTCTTCATCATGAGATATCAGCGACAGAAGATCGCATTGAGGCTGGCCAAGCCATTCTTTCCAATTCCTTAGACAGTCAGCAACTCTACAATACTGCAAAGCTCGCTGTGAGCCTCGTCCCAAAGCTCGTATCATGGTCCCACGAGAACCACGACAGACAGTACGTACTCGGCAAAGTAGTAGGGTTAGCCTCAGACGCAGCAGCAGCAGCATTACAAGCAGGTCAATCGCCCATGACAGCCTTACAGCTTCTGGAACAAGGTCGGGGTATCATTGGGGCATCACTCCAGGACATGCGGAGCGAAGTGCAAGACCTTGCGCGGCAGCATCCACACCTTGCGGAGAGATATCGCAGCTTGCAAAGTGAGTTGGACCGGCCTGTTGAGCATGTCAAAACGACGGATGCGCAGTCACAAGCCTCGATTAACAGAAGACATGCTGCTGCCAAGGAATTTGCCGACCTGGCTATTCAGATCCGCAAGTTGCCTGGATACGAAGACTTCATGCTCTCACATACCGAAGACGAGATCTACAGAGCTTCAGAAAGTGGCCCGATCGTGGTGATCAATGTCAGCAGGCTTCGTTGTGACGCTCTCCTGGTATCAGGCAATCAGGTTCGTGCATTGGAACTTCCGAGTATAACTTTAGAGGAACTTGAGCGCAAAGTGAAGCCTTGGACCCTAGCGGCTTCGCAAACACTCGAGTGGCTATGGGATACCATTATGAGCCCAATACTCAATACACTCGGCTTTACTGCACATCCATCGGCAAAGAAATGGCCCCATGTCTGGTGGATTCCAACAGGCCCTTTGGTTCAACTTCCGCTCCATGCAGCAGGATACCATAGACGACAAGGTTCCGAATCAGTACTCGATAGAGTCATATCATCGTACGGCTCGTCAATCCGCAACATCATCCGTGGCCGGCGAGACTCGTTCCAATCATCCAGTTCTGATCAGGCACTGCTCGTTGCGATGGAGCATACACCAGGTCATGACACGCTTTCCTTTGCCAACGAAGAAGTAGAATTGATAGCCGGTATCATTCGTTCTATGGAGCTGAAGTCGATTATACCCCAACGCACCAAGCAAGAGGTTGTTCGATACCTACCAGATTGTAAAATATTCCATTTTGCTGGCCACGGCCTGGCTCATACAGAGGACCCATCGAAGAGTTCTCTGCTTTTAGAAGACTGGGAAAATGACTCACTTCAAGTCTCTGACCTATTAGACATGAACATCCGTCAGAATGCTCCCTTTCTTGCATATCTTTCGGCATGCGGCACTGGTCAGATAAAAGATGAGACGTCCTTCGACGAGAACATCAATCTTATCAGCGCGTGCCAAATCGCTGGCTTCAGGCATGTCATTGGTACGTTGTGGAATGTACAGGATGATTTATCGGTTGAGATGGCCAAGGTGACATACCAGGAGCTGGAGAAGTCGGGTTTGACTGATGAGTCTATCTGCCGCGGGCTGCACAGGGCGACTCGGGAGTTGAGGAGAAGATGGATAGAGAAGCATGAGACTAGCCAGAGTCTGAGGACTACTGCTGACTCTGATGGCAATGAGGCAGCCAAGGAGTCTCTATCGCGTTCAGCCAGACACGCATCTTTGATCGGTGGTACGGACAATAACCTTGGGTCGGCTGATTGGGCACCGTATATACACTATGGAGTATAGATTACCACAATAGTATATTTGAGTAATAACGATGTATTTTTAAAGTTATGCTTCTTCAGCATATGACAGGCTAGACCTTTGCAACGTACAATTTCGCCACGTACTGCTTTTTAAGGTAGTAGTACCTTTCGTAAGCTGCAACAGTGGTAGGGGCTAGGACATTAATATCAAAAATACCCTTAATAGAAATAGGATTCATGTAACAGAAAGGCGTGACTAGTTCGAGCTCCCGGTTACATCCAACTAGCAAGTGTGACCAGTCATGCCTGATGGTTGGAGCAGAAGACTAATCTCAGGAGGGTATAGACTGTTTCTCTCTCTTGATTAGAAATCGTTCAACGACAGGCAATTGGCTCGCTCGTCTGGGCAGCTCCACCGGACCCTCCAAGTCTACGCTAGCTGGCATATGAAATGAGTCGAGCCCATTAAAGACACGGAAGACACGGTCGAGTATTCTACATGATCCCATCAACAGGCAAAGCGTGCCAATGACGAGAGTGAAGCCGGGGCAGCGAGTGCGTGCCAGAGCACAGAGAAGCCGATCTGGCTGCCTGACCTGCAGGTGAGTAGACGCTGCTGAAAGCCAGTGATTTGTGAGAGCCAAGTACTAACGGGGCAACACAGAAGTAAGCCCCCAGACTCGAGATTAGCACAGGGTTCTTACATCATCTAGTCCGTCGTGTCAAATGCGATGAAGCACGACCCGCATGCTTAAGGTGTAAGTGATCTTTGAGTGCTAGCCTAGGTTGAGCTGATGGTTGTGATAGGCACGTCAACCGGCCGCACCTGTGATGGCTATGAAGAAACAGCCTTGGAGCGGCCATCACAGAGCCAGTCGCGGATACAAGCCGTTTTGTGCCGATACAGTAGCTCCCAGGAAGCACGGTCTATGCAGTTCTTTATGGAGCGTACACTGTCGCAATTGACGTCCTTCTTCCCCGATGAGTTCTGGGGGATCACTATACTACAGGTTGCCCAGTCCGAGCCCAGCATTTCCCACGCACTGCTTTCATTCTCGGCGTATCACGAGGCCTACACAAATGGCTTATCTGGAAATAACATTCCATTTGCACTGACGCATTACAACTTATCCATCAAAGAGCTACGAGCTTCTCACAGATCGCTGTCGCATGTGCATTTAGTGTCATGTTTGGTCTTCATTTGTATTGAGGTAAGTGTTAGCATCTTGTAGAATCGTATTGACAGGCCGCTCACGATACATAGATACTGCAGGGACATACCGGAACTGCAATTCGATTATTTAAAGATGGCTTTCGGATGATGAGCCAGTTCTATCAACAGGTCGACGAGCAGCGTAGCCAAGCGACCGATTTAAGTGATATTCGCGACCATATGCGAACCCTGTTCACTCGGCTAGCTCTGCAGGTAGCTTTAGTAAGTATATTAGCCCACATAAATGTAACTATTCTAACATTCCCTCCTCAGCTGGTGGGTGACATGAGGCCTGAACTTTGCCTAAAATTTATTTCCGGCTGCCCACTGACGGCGTTCAACACCAACTATTCATTCAATTCTCTACGGGAAGCCAGAGAAGCTCTTAATGCGATACTAGCGTTGCAGTTGGCAGAAAGAACAAGTTCTGCACTCGTCGCTGTGTTCTCTAAGTGGTCCCAGGCACTCGACAGATTCATCATTTCCCGTGGTGAAGCCACATTCACTCCTAGCGAGCAGAAGTCTCTTACCCTCATAGATCTGCACCGCCGGTACTTCAACATTGTCCTGCCATGGGAGAACAAACACAACCACCAATATGTGCTCAGCCTGGACAGCTACACCAGTGAATTCGAGGAGTTGGTAAACTGTGCTAGCCAAGTTCTGAGCCTCGAAGAAACAGAACCCAAATCACAAGCAGCCCCGGTGTTCCACCTTGAAATTGGAGCTGTACCAGTTTTGTTTATGACGGTCGCATGGTGTCGCGATCCTGTCATCCGTCGGAGGGCAATCTCCTTGTTGATGTCCAACCAGGCCCAAGAGGGCATTTGGAGCAGCCTTCTGACTGGAAGAGTTGCACATAGACTTATGGAGGCAGAAGAGGGAGACCTGGACGTGCACAGCTGCAAAGACGTTCCTGGTCCACGGAGGGTGAAAAGCGTACTTGTATCTCTAGGACCGAGGGAGAGGGAAGCAATGATACGATACGGACTACAAGATAGAGAGTGGGAAGAGCGTATTGCTTGGTAGATATGTAACAGAAGATTGGAGAGATAAGTTCCTTTTTGTAACTCAAAAGGAAGAAGAACAGGCTCCTAGTGGAATCTATCTATACTCTAAAATCCACATTAGATCCATCTCAATGCACGCTCGAATCCGCCCTGAATGAATCAAGATTTTGGTTATCTTGCGAGGGCGTGATTTGGGATACCTCATGTAGCCGCACCTTGGCATTTCCTTTGTTCCTCTGCCAAAACTTTGGCATCTTGGTCTCCTCTCTGCCCATGACGCGCGCCGGATGAACAACATTAAACGCTACCAGTGCAATCAACATGGGTAGAGAGTCCAGCGCATATTGGTAAGCCTCGTGCCGTGGTATCTTGCTGTCAAGGCCTTCGGCGTATTCTACAAGGCGGAAGATAATACGCACCTGCATCTCGTTAGGCAATGCACCCATCGATTGGCTCCGCCTCTACTTACCACAATAAGGGCCAGTGCGATGAACATGGCATAAAAGAGCATCATTACAGGCCTCTTCTGCGTGCCGGAGTTAAGATCTTCGTCCGACCTGCGAACTTGACGGAAGAGACGGATCCCGAAGACACTGAAGATGAGAATAAAAAACAGCTGGATGCCTACTCCGCCCATGTAGACGTGCAAGGCATCTAGCGTTTCTTGCACTGTCTTGTTTTTCCCAGTAGCAGCCTGGGCCGCACCGTAAACCTGGACGATGAAGGCGATTATGTCGAGTATAACGAAAACGAATCCGAACTGCCAGGCCTTCAGACCATACAATCGCCCTTTAGGTGTATAGCACCATACCATGCGCCCAAATACCATGTAGGCGAATGCATTGGTCCACAGCGGCGCAACGAGGATGACGACGAACCATGTGGCGTAGTAGTCAAAGCTGGCTGGGTTGTAGATGCTGACGGTGCGGAAGATGTAGGTGAAGACCTGCCAGAAGGCCGACATTATGATGACCCAGCAGTATGCTGAGCGGTAGTGGATAGCTTGGATGAGGTGGATGATGGTTGTGATGGTGAAGAGTACCATGAATAATATGGATGCTGCTGGGGAGGGGCAGAAGTTCCATTGCGTGTTTGGGACTTGAAGAGCGCGGCATTTCGACATCGCTGCTCAAGATGGCTCGGTACTGGCCTGGAATCAACAAAGGAATGGATGTGGCTTGTAGAAAGGATAATGGAATAAAAGCGCAAGCTGATAAGCTCGACTGCTGTACTTATACCATTGAAGGGGCTATTACAAAATGACACCTGCGGGTCCCCACTCCGCCTCTTAACTAGTTTAGCGTGTGCTCAAGTCTGGCAGATATAATTGGCCGGCTCGTCTGGGCACCCTGTTGATAATAACGCCAGTGCTGACGTTACATACGTCTTGTTTAAATTCCTCTTATATTAACTTATTTTCTACTAACTCTTCTGAATTCGAGCAGCAAATCAAGCTCTAGATAAGGGGAAGGGAATTATATCTACTCTAATAAGAGGCAACTACGTGAGCTTCTAGAAGCTGAAACGGCACCTAATAGTCTAGTGTATCTTTTTAAGCAAGTCTAAGCGCTTTTTTATCTTCGTAAACTTTTCTCATCACCCGCTTCATGGTATGAATAGCATAAATGGAGAGGTTTGCTTCTGCCGTCGTGAGAACGCCCTTAACCTGATCCGGTGTCCACATGAGGTTTGTGGATGTCGAAAATGATGCAGTCTACAACCATCAGCATATGCATATACATGGGATCTACACTTACCGTGGGATTGAAATCCGGGTTCAAGGCATTCGGCAAGAGCGGGCAGTAAATGATATACATATCTTGCCCACTCTGCCTCCTGCCATGAAAGACTCTGGCGTAGTGATCTATGTATCGAGATTCTACCTCCAGCGCATGGCGTGCGTACAGGGCTGTATTCCGCTGTGGCTTGTGGAACTCACACGTCACATCTCTCAGCTCAATGTTGAAATCGGCTGCGAAGTGGTGCAGTCGCTGAACTGCTGCTCCAGTATGAATGTCCGAAGATGCGTCGAACGATACGAAAACGTCAACGCCTCGTTCTGGTCGGGCGAGGATATGATTTGGTAAATTGTTTGCCATGCCGGAGTCCATGAGTCTGGTACGTCCCTGTGCTTCCCACGGTGGGAAGGAATGCAACTGCAAGGCCGAAGGATCGGAAACGGATTTGTCGCTGCTATGCATCCCTCTTTGATGCTGATGAGCAACTCGTGAGATATACGTGGAATGCTCTGAAGTATGCTCTCGCATCCCTACAGCTCTTTCAAGTCCATAGAACGGATTTGGATCATGCCCCGCACGGATCGGATTCCCCCAAAAGCCCTCGAAGCGCTTCGACTGGAGGACATTATTGAAGAGGGTGACCAAGCGTGCCACCATTGTGTTCTTGGGTATAGTCACCAAAAGAGCTTTGATGCACTCTGCCAAAGGACCCGCTGGAGCGCTGGTGCACTGGCCCAGCAAGAGCGAGAATGACTGCTCAGGGCGGCGGTCCACGGAATACCCAGAGATGAAGGTTCGCCCCCATGCCCAAGTTGGGACGTAACGGTTGAGGTCTGGACTGCCGACCTCGAGAGGTGAGATTTCGAAATATTGGAAGAGCTTCTTAGACCGTCTGTTCACAGATGCTGTTGGATTTGCTTGATCGTTTCCTTCGATATAGTCGAGCTGTCCAGGTGTTGGTTGTTTCTTAACATCCCGGGCCTTTGCGGATATTGTCTTTGGCTCGTATGAATACTTCGGCACCCGCCTCACAGCTGCCAGAAGCGGCATTGGCTCTAAACCCTTATCGATACCTGATCGATGCCAGATCTTGGACCACTGAAATGTCGCTCTGCTTAATCTACCTTTTGGTTCTCTTGACAGCAGTTGGTATGTTGCTGTAAGTGTCGAGTATAGATCCATGATTCCCAGCCCAATGATGCTCTTCTGCGCTTTACTGACCAGGGGACCTATCAGAAAGTAGACGCCTCTTTTACTTCGTGCGACCATATTCAAAGCATGGATACTCATGGGGTGTGCGAGCTCACTCGCCACTGTGAGATAGTGGTCAATCAGCCGTTGAGCATCATGTCGAGCAATGGTGTAGTAGGCTGCCAGGGTCCAGCAACTTCCACTAACGCCGGCAGTCCAGGTAATACAGTCCCATAGGCCGTGCTTCTTTGCAGCTGAAATGAACCCGGCAAAGCCGTACATCACCTTGTAGCCTCCACCTGATCCGCCAAGCGCGATGAGCGGGACATCTCTGGGGTCAACCTTATCGTCAGGCGGGAGATCTAGGAAGCGATGTAACGAATCCTCTCCTTGGGATGAGATCCTCAACTTGCGAAGCTCAACGAACTTTTCTTCTTCATGGTGAAGAGAGGACCCTTGTCGAACTTTAGCATCCCATTGTAGTTCCGGGTATGTCGCGAAGTCTGTCTCGTCCCTCTGCAGAAGTTTCTTGACAGATGCCAAGTCGACAGCTCTTTGGTACCATCTTTCAACGATGCCCCTAGCTTTCTGGGACAACGAGACTTTAGAAGGCGATGAAGGTGCTATATGACGAGAGATTTCGTCGCTCCTTTCCTGTATCGTAGGCAACGAAACAACAACTCGACCGTTCCGAAAACGTGTTCTTGTAGGAGTTACCCGAACCCTCGATGAAACAGGTGTCGCTTGGACGAGGGAGACCAATGAGCAAAGACAATATGTTTTCGCGTATAAATAAGCTGGTGACTTCCTAACCGAAGTCAAAATGACCATTTTTCTAGCCTTCAAAGGCGCATCTTGACGGTTTGAAAGAAAGTTGAGGTTTGTAAACAACGCATCTTGAATCGTTGGCGTCATTGCTGACTGATGCCGCTAGCTCCGGCAGCCAAAGAGAGCTACCACGTGGGTGAAGGGCCAATTAGATCGTGGTAAATACAGGGTAAGGGTAGCGCATTGGCGATTCACATCTCTGCCAGCTTCAATTAACGACAAGGTCGGGGCAAATGAGTTATTTGCAGAAATACTATACCGTATTTAATTGTCAGCTTACAATCTTGGCCTAATGAATCTCGTCGAAATATCATTCATTTTCATTATCAACTTAAACTCTTAGTTATTCTTCTCTTACGCCGCCCAACATGTAATCAGGATCTCGGAGAACTCAGCTCAACACTTGCAGTCGCCCAGCTGTCCTCCAATCCCCTAAAAACATATTCCAGCACCTTATGACGCATAGAGCATCTAGAACTTAAACTCCCATGCGTATGTAGTCACGTCGTCGGTCTGGTAGAACGGCAAGGTAACCTGTCCGTTGCTAATAGTGTGACCATAGTTGCCCAAATCCTGAGGGGGACCCATCTGGCTATAGTGCACGTCACTGCCCACAGCGAATTTCCAAGTCCTGACCTGAAGTGTTCCAGAAGACGGGAGACCCAACTTTGCCAGACCCGAGAACGTCACATCATAAGTACCAGTGGTTGGCGGATGGCAGCCAAGCAACACTCTAGCGGTGCGCGCTGTAGTGTCCACCGTCGCATAAGCATCAAGCCGACCATCAGAAGACACAGAAGTCGAAACGCGCTGGCCCGTCATGTTGTGCGAGTAGTAGTTATACACCCACCAGTCTCCGTTGGCAAAGTACCCTGTAGAAGCGTAGTTCGAGGGATTAGGCTTCGAGAGAAGACTAGCAGCTAGGTCGTGAAGCTGGGTGCCTCCTAGCCAATTGCCACGAAGACCGATAGCATTACGGCGTTCGAGCTGGGAGATCCAGAATGCAGATCCAGCGGGGACTTGTTCATTGAACGTGGCGTACTCGTTGATGTTGATTTGGCGTTGGGGAAGGCCGTACTTGGTGAGGATCTGTTGCAGGACGCCGTAGCTGTACTCAAAGTCGGAGCCTGAACCGCCCTCCTCGTGCCATACGTACTGGTCGGGGACGGAGTTGTTGTTCTTGACGAACTGAGCCCACTGCGTCCACCAGGAATTTGTTGTTCCTGGTTGGTTGGCTAGAGTTGGTCCGGATGTCAAAACAGCCTTTCCGAAGGCATCACTGGATAGTCAGTACATGTTTAAAGTCTCGTCTTCTCAAAGCTAACCCAGCACTTACTTGAATTGATGCCAGCCGCGACCCCACATCTGCAGCCACTGGTCAATGCTGCGGCCCCAGAAGCAGCTCCCCTCTGGTTCGTTCCAGATATCAATGACCAGACCTTCCTGCATGTTGTATTTCTTGACATTGGCAATGATGGCCTGAACAAACTTATCATAAGACGACCAATCACCATTATCACCTGGTCCCGGTGAGGTCTTGTTATTAGAAGAGCAGTCAAAGCCCCAGAGGTCATTCAGCAACAAGACATAGCCGCCATTATGACGACGTGTGACAATGTAGTTGTTGTGAGCGCTGGCAAAGCGCTGCTGGAAGCTGGCTTCATTATAGCTCCATCCATGAGATACTTGGGCACCTGCACCTCGGTAGTAGTTAAAGCCGAAGCCAGAGAGAAGACTGTCGGGGATCTGGTTCGTGTTGTCGGGTATGCCGTATAGGATACCGGCGGCGAGATGCTGAGGCGCCCCGGTATTGGAAGAGAAGTCGATCTTAGGCCCGGCGCTGTCAGCAGCTACGGTGCAGACAGCGGCGAGGAATGAGCAGGCCTTGATAATCCACATTGTTGAGAAGTGCTCAAAGAACAATGCCTGAATTGATACTATTCCACGACAAAGACTACAGTAAACGCGCTCCTTTATATAATACGGTCCATCCTCATGGTCTACGTACATTTCCTGGAGAACCTGGTAATGCCACGCTGGGTAAAACTTACGGCATCGGATAACCGGCAAATGAGATCCTGGTAATACGGAAGCTGTTCTTGTGACCCGTTTGCGGGGAAGATCTGCCGATTTTCTTCAAGGCAAGGACGTAAAGTCGTAAGGCTCCCACCGTCAAAGCGTCCAGACCATGTCTTTTAAAGAAGTCCGGTGGGAGTTCCGGTGGGAGAGTGCTTATTTAGCAGTTGTTGTAATTTACTTTACTGAGCTTTCATTGAAACGCTTATATCTGTTAAACTTACCCCAGACTAGCGATTCAGCCTGATTATACAGGGAACTCGACTCATTTATCGGGCGCTTTAACTCATACACACAGAACCCGGTTGTATCCCCGCAGAAACCGGTGGTGGTTGATAATAGTTGGTCTCTCCATTTGCCTTTTCGAGACACTGTCCCGGTGGTTCGAGTTCACAGTCATCAATCAATGAAACCACCATTATTCCTGAGTCTGCAATTACCAGCAGTCAACGATCCGCCATCTACCATGTCTCCGTTCGTGCAAACCCTATAAATATCTCGGCAATATAGAATCAGGAACCTAATTCAAAGCATCTTCATCATGCAGCAGCGCGGATAGATAGTCCATCATGACACATAACTTTTGAGACTATAGTATGCCCCGTATTTAACTCTATAGCTTCCCACACGAAAGGTTAATAAAGAGAACTATTAAAATGACTATAAGTCTTCTTTTTCTCTATTATACTGATTTCGTTTGTACGTAGATATATGACCTTCACTTGGTGGCAATTACTGATATGCTTTAACGTGCTGTATCTATTTGTAAAGCCAGCCTGGCATTGGCGATTATGATTAATAATATAACTACCTTCTTATCAATTTAAACTTGGGCTGTCAAAAATGCTGTAGAAATGGTATACCTGCTGCGTAGTTGTGACATCAGGTTTGCTTCTAGGTGAGCTAAACATACGTCATGTCCCCAGTTACGTCATCCAATGGATCAACATCAATATTTAGGATATAAACTCACCATCAAGCCAAGCCTCTACACAGCAATCATCAAACAAACAACTCAACCAAATCATTCAAAATGTCAAAACTAGTCGATGATGTCAAGTCAGGCCTAAAAGGCATCCGCGGCGCCGGCGACGCCCTCCGAGGCGAAGTTCTCGACGCAACAGACCAAGCCTTCGATACCAACCCGCAACACCCAGAGACTCTCAAAGACCGCGTCGACAACAGAACGATTGCTGAGAAGGGAAAGCAAGACATGCGCGGCGCTGAGAACATGCTAGCTCGCCGCGAATGGGAGCACAAGGGCGTCGAACCGCCTGCGCATGTTGGACGACGAGAGAATGAGAAGCCATTGGCGACGCACACCGAACCTCTTTCGAGAACGGCGGCGCATGATAGGCCGAATGAGGGTTTGAGTAGAGAGCCAGAGATGGGGCATTTCGGGAGTAGAGGAACGGAGGGAGGTGTTGTGAAGGACCCTGGTGCGAATATGCCGAGGTATGCTTAAGCCTGAAAATGAAGGCCGTCAAGGTAAGATATCATGATTCTTTACTACTTCTAAATTAGATACTGACCTTTAAGACAGCAGTTCGCTACGGTTCCTTGGTTAATGATACCCGTCCAGAGAGGCATGAGGCCTGTTGAGTTTGTAAGATAGCTGACAGCATCTCACGATACTGATTTGAATGGGATTGCTTTTATTTAGTTGGCTTGATATTTGTCACTTAGATATCATAACTATCGAACAAACAATGTCATAGTTCACTGAAGGGAAGAAGCTCATGGATCCCTATCGTACAGGTGTTTAAATTAATCTACCAGCTAGAAGATCATTATCTTATATCTTTGTGCATGATGATCTATATGGCACTCGCTATTCAAATGTACGACTTAGCAGCACCTTCATACAGTCCTCCAAAAGCCCCATACCACGTATCAATAGCCTTAGCTGCCATGCCTGCTCCAATCGTATCATCGCCCTTCTCAAACTTGGGCACAATCTCTCCCATAAACTCCTCCATCGTCAACGTATGCGGCGCATATGCTTTCTTATTATCATCAGGATTCTCCCTCTCACGATGAAGATTCGACTCCACCATCGGCGGAGCAATCTCAACAACGCGAATCTTGGTGTTCTTGAGTTGAGTGCGGAGATTCATAGAGAAGAAGTGCAGCCAGGCTTTGGTACCGTTGTACACGGGGTTTATGACCGAGAAGGGGATGTAGGCTAGACCACTGGTTATGTTGACGATGAGGGCATTGGGCTTGGTTTTGAAGTGAGGGATCAAGGCGAGGGAGAGATGCATCGGTCCACGGATGTTGATGTTAATCTCCTGGTCGGCCTTTTCGAGGAAATCATCGTTCTTTAGAACGTCGATTGGGCGCTGAACACCAGCGTTGTTGATAAGACAGTCGAGCTCAGGATGCTCGCTGGTGATTTTCTTGACGAAAGCGGGAATATCGGCTGTCTTGCCAGTATCGAGGACATAATAACCAGCAGCACCGATTTCCTCAGTCGTAGACTTGAGGTTCGACTCGGTTCGCCCAGCAAGGAGAACCTTTTTGCCCTTGGAGATCAGGTACTCGGCTAGTGCACGGCCGATACCGCCGCCTCCACCAGTGATGACGGCGCAGTTGAACGCGAGACCATTTTGCGACATTTTGACGGTTTCTGAGATTTACAAGAATCTAAGTGATGGTATTGCGAGTCTCCGAAATGAATACCGCAATTGTTACGCGTAGATATATGCAGAGGGCTGCGGAAGTTCGGCACTGTAGTTGTACCGGCAGTGGAACTGAGAGATGTTCGCGTCATAGGCACTAACTTCAAACTGCAAAAGAGGCTAGTGATCCGGACGACAACTCGGTCCACAATAGTCTAAAGTCCGATAAACACCTTGAGTCCGATAGCGATTAACGAGATGGCAATGACGTAAATCCGACAATATTGCGGGTTTAGATCTATTTTTTAAGCCGAAACCGAACCCTGCAAGCAACTCGACCTACCCATGCAGCAATGCAAGCCTATCTAATGTTCATATCTTTCCTATATCCTCACAAAGAATCTTTGCTATTTTAAAGTCCTGCTCTATTGCAGGGCTGTAGAATGCTCCGGCTTCGAGATAGCCTAGGGCGAAGGCTGTCCATTTTTTGGTTACGTCTGACACGATGTCGCGGATGTATGGGTATGGCGAGACGCTGAGCGCGTATATGACGCATATTTGGCCGAATATTCTGAGATCTGATTAGAGTTAATAGGAAAGAGAGGGAAGGGGAGTATTACTGGCTGCAGACGAAGAACTTGAGAGGATTGCAGCTCCTCATTGTGTCAGTAACTTGAATAACTGACGCCCAAGCGAGAACAGCGCTTATGGCATCGCGACATTTTCGGAGGTGTCCTTCGGTTAGAGAAGCTGGTCTCTCCAGGGCTCGGTGGCTTTCAAGGTCAGTATTCTGAGGACTACTGGAGGAATTTACTTACAGTAGAGGTCGACCGATGTGATATCTCGCGACAAAGTACCGCGCATGTAGCCAAGCTGTCACAAGTGCATCAGAGGGACACTCAGCCTGCGTCAAAGGCGATTTGGGATCAAACTGAAGCATAGGTGGAAGCCGTTCCCTCCATTGCTCCAACTGTCTAATAAGTTCATCCTCAACAGGTTCAGGCGGATAATCCGCAGTAGGATCTACCACGATCAGCATTTCCCCCCTCATAATATCGTCAATTAGACCTACTAAAATGAAACAAGCTATTCCTCGCTCTTGTCAAGATAAGTCGATGCGCAAGCTGCGATAAGAAGTGATAGTGAAAGAATGGATCATCGCCTGGATATCGAAACGATCCAAACGATGCAATGTCTTGAGCGGAGATGAACTTTGGCAGAGCGATGTGTTCTTCGAGATGCAGGGAATTGCTGGGAGGCAGGTTGAGTTCTTGGGATAGGACGGCTTCAAACATGCTTGTTATCCAGAACAGGCGGGATTGCATGTCTAGCATCCACTCGTCACGATCTCGCGATAGGCTAAGAGAGTTAGATGGGTTTGATATATGGTAGAAGGTGACTTACTTGTTCCAGAAGTAGGCGCTGCATGCGCTCGCTTTGCTGAGCATGGCCCACCAATCGATGGGTCTCAGAGCCTCAGCGTAGAACAATCTGTCAGCGTTAGCGTTCATCCCACCTCTCACCCGGTAATCGTACCCTGATAGAAGATAGAACTGGCAAGCCTGCAAATCCTGCTCGCACATCAAAAATCCAAACCGTTTCCTCGCCTCGTTGAAAAAGTCTAGCCCGGGCATCTCTGCATCTTGTCCAACGTACGGGCTCGGCGCTGATGTCCCAGCAAGCCCGGCTTCCTGCAGCGCCTTCTGTCCCATCGAACCCAGTGCCATTACAACGAGAACGATACAGCTCTCAATGCAAATCCCAAAGTTCCCATCAATCGCAACACCAAGCGTGCGCTGGAAATACGTCTTTTGATCTAATATCGGATTCGCTAGATTAAAGGTCGTGAAGTAAACATCAGATAACTGCTTCAATGTCGCAATGCTCAATTTTGAAAGCCAATCCGATGAGATATCCACAGACGCAGCGTGCGGGAGCTTCGGCCGCAAAGCTTCTAGGCGGGTGGAGTATGTACTGCCTTGCATCTGACACATTAACTTTACAGACTCTGGAAGTGCGGATTGAATGGCTGGCCAGAAGAGGACTTGATGTGCGCTGAAGGAGATGGCAGGATTAGGATCGGTTGGTGCTGCTGGCGAATCGATTGTTTCGTGGCGGAGAAAGGATGGCACGCCGAGGACTTCGCTGGAGTTTGCGGGAGATCTGGGGTTGAAGGGCCTTAAGGCGGTGGCAATGGAGCGATGTTCTGTAAGGTTTGAGTCGTTGGGTTTTGAGTCGTCGATTTTACCTTCTATGCGACGGAGGATGTTGACGATCATGCCAAGAGAGGCTTCATTCCTGTTGCTGTTAGTGTTGGCGTTTCGTTGGGGGAGTATGAGACATACCGCGTTGCTTTTCTTTGAGTGAAGCGACATTGAATACCAAGGGACTTGCAAAGTCCACATGGAAAATCTTCATCGCATCTGGTCTTTTTCTGACGACAGTATTCACATGCCTATAATTTTTGAGTCATCCGATCTCCAATAAGACGGTACGGAGCCTACCTGTCTGGCGATGAAGCCTCTTTGTCGCTTTGACGGAGGGCCTTCATCTGACCCATGTGCCTCGACGGCGGGACTGCTTTCGTCTCGTTCTGCCATGTAGCATTATTGGTGTTGCTGATGAATTGTAGTGCTGTCCGGGGAGGAATGTCAAACTCCGGTTATGGCACGTGCAGAAAATTTCAGTAATGCTTCGATAGATACATATCCCACTTGCTACATACAAGTCGCGTTCACAGTCATCTTCTTTCCTCTAGTCAGTGATAACAAAACAATGAGTCAGAACTCAGTGAAGGAGACTGATTGATTTGTTTCCACGTAATGTATTTTTTTGCCAACATCAATTCATCCCCAACGTAACCTCTTTACGGTCTTTAAGCCCGATTCTCCGCTAGTTCCTTTTCCAACTTATTGACAGCAAACACCAAGTTCTTATTGTATCTATTAGTCTCTTTGATCTGGTTCCCCGAGTCCTGAATGAGCAGGAGTGTCGCAATGTTGAGCGTCAGCCCAGACACGTATGCCAGCGGAATACTAGCCGCCGGACTCCACGGATATGTGACAGCGCTCGCGACACTCGTCAGCAATGACAGTGCTAGCATCGTGTAGAACATCTTGGGAAAGCTCGTTTTGATCTCATCCTTCTTGTTCCTGTGGATCAGTGGTTTCGCGATAACGTACAGGCCAGCGAGTGACGAGATGAACTGACTAAGCGTTGAGTAAAAGTTGCTGTCTAGTGCAGGTAGCGAGTCGGGAGATCCGCAGATGATGGTGGAATAGATGGTTAGCGGCATTGCGACTGCAAGGATCAGAACAACGGGCGATTTAGCAAGTCCAAAGAGGCTTGTCCAATGATTTTCACGTGCGTCAGGGTTGATGCTCAGGCGCTGTCGTAGCTTTGTCAATCGCCTCTCCTTGGGCTTGGTAGGGCCACTCTCCGCGTGGACCGTAGTAGTGTTGCCATCTCTCCCGAATGAGGTCCTTTGGGTAATGCCACCAGATGGAATGTTGGATCCGCTCGACCATGATTGAGCGCTAGAAGAATTGACAAATGGTGAGAGGTGTTTGGGACGTTCTGGTGAGGAATTAGTAGTTGGCAAGAGACGAGCCAGGGTCTGTAAACACAATCTTACCTTGTTCGACACGTAATTCGTCGACTCTCGCCACACATTCCGCCAAGCTACGCTCGAACGTGTCAAAAGCGGCTTGGATATCCCACAACAAATGCTCCAGAGACGTCCCAGCCACCCTGTCAATCTGCACAAACGCCTCTTTGACAGATAGGAAAATAACCTGAATATGGGCAATGTTGCTCTTCAAATCGCCAATCTTGTCACTAAGCCACTGATGATCCTTTACGTCTTTCCTCCAACGTTCAAATACAAGAACCCATTTATATCTCCACGAGTAGTCAAATCCATTTTCCAAGCTGCCCAGTATAGATACATTCTTTGAAGGCCACATCATTTCGGGTACCTTTCCATGATCATCGAATGCAGATAGAGATGCCAGAAGGTTTTTTAAGGAGCGGCATTGTAGAATGACAAGGGGAAAGGATATTGAAATGCATAATTCGGCAATCTCTAGTCGTGCCTCCTTCATAGCTCCAAAGACTTTCAGTATGCTAATGGCAGCCGTGTCAACGAGAGTCGGGTATCTCTGCTGCAAGGTGCTCTTAGCCTCATCCCGGACTCTCTTGGCTTCATCAGTGTTGCTTTCTGCCAGGAGAGGACTGGTTTCGACTCCGATTGTATTGGACATACTCCCCGAGATTTGCTGTAGTTTTGTGTCCCTCGTTTTCGATCTAGCCAAGTGAAATTCCAACCGGTAAAGCTACCTCTTGGCATAGGCCTCATTTTCAAGCTCTTGAGGCTCCCCACTCGTGCCAGTTGCCTTGCGACGCATACGTGCCCAAGGCAGATCAAGGCGAACACAGGCGATTCAGCCTGCAGACGCCACCGTTACATAGCTGCACATCTTCCATTTCACCGCCTGCGTCGCATAAGAAGCCGCTATGCAATATTTGAAACATGATCTTACTTATTGGCCACGCCTTATCGATTATGATAAGTCCTAAAGCCACAGTGGCTACCGCGCGCATACCTTGACCCAATCACATGGTCAAGGTTTGTCCCTAATTTTGCAGCTTTTTCAACTAGGTACGTACGCTTGGTGTGTTATTTTGAGTTCCTGTCATGTGCCTATGTCTACAACAATATATACAATGCCTCGGCTCCAGGTTTATGCCTTTGTTGCAACAACAAACAACCGAGGAAACGGCAAGAGAACCTTTCCATCTTTCTGTGCTTTATAACCCTTCTTCAACTTATTCAAATAAGCCTCAACGAAGGCTTCCTGCTCAGACTCCGACAATGGATCGAGATAGGGACGAAGACCAGTGCCCTTGACCCACTCAACAATGCCCTCATGGTTCTCCATAACATGCATGTAAGTCGTCTGCCAAATATCAAGATCAGAGCACAGATGCTTCAACCCATCCCAAATCTCAGTTGGTGAAGGAAACTGATCACGGGAGTAGTTGGCAGCTTTGAGTTTCTCCGTCCAAGGCATGTTGGGTGTCTCCGCGGTCTCTCGCATCAAATTGTGACTTGGCTCTTCAAGATTAAACGGGACCTGAAAAGCGAGACTTCCACCAGGCGCAACATGCTCGAGAAGCTTTCTCACAATTTCAATGCGTTGCCCATTGGGTAACCATTGAAAAACAGCGTTGGAGAAGAGCACGTCAACAGGTTCCTCAGGTTTATAGGTTAAGAGATCAGCGACCTCAAACGAAACATTGGGAAGAGTTTGTTTCGCCTTCTTGATCATGTCGGCTGAGGAATCAAAACCTGAGACGTGAGCGTTGGGATAGCGCTCGGCTAACACGGCGGTTGAGTTGCCGGGGCCGCAGCCAACGTCCACGACGCGCTTGGGTGACGTGTTGGGAACGTGGGCGAGAAGATCAGTAGAAGGGCGAGTGCGATCTTTGAGGAACTTGACATATTGGTCCGCGGACCACGTATCTTTTGCTTGAGCCATGGTAGCTGAGAAGTAGCGTTTGGGTTGTTGAGCAAGGGAGGTGAGAAGATGACGTCGTGATAACGAAGCGACACGAGACATTGTCAATTGAAGACTCGTTGATGGGAATATGAGTCTAAAGAGTATTATTTAGTTCTTGGCATCAGGGAGGCAGCGGGGTTCGTATTTATACTCGTATCTGGCCAGTGTCGTGACTGATGATTTTATTCAGTCGCGTGCCATTTGACAGACTAGGATTGAGTTTCCTGCGAGATTGATGACTTCAGCCGAGTCGGACTCCGACAGCCAAACCCGAGAGAGTGGGACTGCCTCGGTTCAGAGTCGGGCCATCGGGTGTATTTCTCGGAGACGAGCTGGACTTCGTGAGGAAATAGAATTTTTACGACGATCCTCGTAAAACGATTGAGAACTTTTGTAGAGTGTATGTATGTGTATTAGACTGGGTATGCATGGTTGTGGCGGTTGTGGATGCTGTCACGGGTTGTCAGTGTTGCTTTCTGCCCTTCCAGCTGCATTATAACTTATCAGGTTCAACAACCAGGCAAAATAACATAAAGTGTCACACTTGTTGTGAAATCATGGTTTTCTAACAGAATTAAAGGGTACATCAGATCAAAAGATTCAAACCAGTAGACATAGTCAATTAGTCAAGCGGTTCAGAGTCGGGATACGTATTGATGATGTTTGTCAGCTCACCCACCAATCAATTGAAGCCCAGCTCCGCGGAAGCAGGTACATTAAGAGGCTTCATCACCATCCCGGGCCGTGAGCTTGAATGCAGTATGGTATGACAAATTACATTATTCATTACCGTGTGCTTGCATTTGTCAGGTAGTTCCGCGCTCATGATTATCGTTGAGTCTGTCCATTTCTCTAGAGTAGTAATCGATGTCATTGTGGTTTTGGTCTGTTGGCAGCAAATCGCTGATGTATTTAAAGGGAGAGAGGTCCTTAACAACACATCTGTTCTACACCTTCATATCTATTTCAATATCATACTATTTAAAGCTCAATCTGTTGCTTTTATCTACCATCAACTTTGTACAACGCGATATACCTTTCGTCGCCATGTCAGAAATGAAGCCGATCAAAGTACTGGGAATTCACGGGCCCAATGCTGGCAAGGTCATTCTCCTGTGCGAGGAACTGGGGTTGCCTTATGAGACAGAAATCATCCCTCTCACCGACGTCAAGAACCCAAATTACGTCGCCATCAACCCCAACGGGAGACTGCCTTCTATCCAGGACCCAAACACGAACCTCACCCTCTGGGAGTCAGGCGCCATCATCGAGTACCTAACCGAGACCTACGACAAGGAGCACAAGCTTAGCTTCACTCCCGGCACAGCTGAAGCCTACCACGCCCGCCAATGGCTCTTCTTCCAGACCACCGGCCAGGGACCCTACTATGGACAAGCGATGTGGTTTATCATCTATCAGCCACTTCCCGAAGCTCGTGAGCGTTATGTCAAAGAGGTCAATCGTGTAACTGGCGTGCTGGATGGACATCTAGCTAAGCAGAAGCCTGACGCCGATGGAAACGTCTGGTTCTTGGGTGGTCGGCTCTCGTATGTGGATGTCGCATTTTTCACCTGGCAGCATACAGCTGAGCAGAGAATTCCGGACGATGAGTTCAATCAGGATGGTTACCCGCATGTTAAGAAGTGGGTTGAAAATATGCTTAAGCGCCCGAGTGTGCAGAAGGTCTTGAAGCTCCAGGAGGCTAAATAGGCTTGGTAAAACTGAGTTTGAAGGGAGATTCTGCCTTCAACAGGCGAGCCACTGTTATGGATTCTGGAAATGGATGAATATACATGGAATTGATATTAGATATGACGATCAGAAAGACTTTTCCACTCGGTATCATTCGTTCAAGTACTAATAGGAATTAACCTCTAGTTATACGAAATCCTTTTAGAACTAACCGCCATTAATTCAAACAATTCCTAAATGAAGGGAGTAATTAACAAATGATATTGATCAGAATATGTAGATCTCTTCACCTCACCCAGGGGCGCCATTAGTGTCCTGGCATTAACTAAATCATATGGTAAGGATTGTATAGTCCTTGAGAGCTCCCGGGTAGTCCAATTTGCCACGGCATCCACGCGACAAGTCCGATTTTAACAGAGCTTCGCGCTGATTGGCGCAAAACCTCGCGTAATCACCCACTCACATCAGGCTAAATCCGATTTCCGATTCCGACTCCGATTTTGTTTGGCTTACTCCGTCCAGACCATTCATTCAATTCTCGGACATCACATCAAATTCCCCCTTCACCAATTCATACCCATACTCACCTAATTATGGAACAGCTAAGTCCGGGCAGTTCCAGCTCTCCAAACCGCAGCCAAGCCCAGAAGCGTCGCCCCAGAAAACCACTGAACTGCGATCCCTGCAGACACTCTAAGCTGAAATGCGACCGGGGACTGCCGTGTGCGACATGCCTCAAACGAGGCTGGCAGGACTCTTGCGCATATGGCTCAAACTTTACTGGACCGCAGAAGCGAAGGAGAGCGAGGGTAGACGTTGTTGGACCTCTACCTCAGCAGCGAATACAGATCCAATCCGTGGAGGTTCCAGAAACAGTGTCATCTCCGAGCTCGACGCCTGAGCCGATACAGCAGCGATGGGATCACATTCTGCGCCGGCCATCTGTCGAGAGAAGTGCTCTACCAGATTCGCCGAATCCGACCGTCACTCTGTCCTTTGGGCCTTGCGTTCCAACCGCCGAACTGCTGGCTTTACTGCCGCCGACTTCTGTGACTGAGTACTTGGTTTGTCGGTATTTTGGAACACTCTCATCACTGTTCCATATCCTCCACGGCCCGACATTCCAGACTCAGTACTTGGAATTCCTCGAAGCCCCAGAGAATACGAGCCTGTCATGGCTGGCTGTTCTCTTCGCCATCATCTCGTTGACGCTTAAAACAATTGAACCGACCGATGCTGGCCTCGTCGTGCTGTGGCAGGACACCACCATCCCTCGAGATTTATCGGTACTGTCGCAGAAGTACCGAAACGCTGCAATGACGGCCCTCTCGCAGGATCAATTCCTGGTTCGCCATGATCTTAGCACGCTTGAAGCCCTTCTCATCCTCGTGCACATGATCTCGCATAACGAAGGCCCAGAGTACGGCTGGGCACTTCTCGGCAGTGCCCTGAACATCGCCATTGCTCTGCGCTGCCACACAGACATAGAGGGGCCGAATTGTATAGAGCAAGAGAGACGTCGGCGTTGCTGGGCGGGCATCCTGATCATCCATACGTACCAAGCTCTCTGTTTCAGAGACATCGACCTCACGTTCCTGTTGAACATGAAAGCGAAAATGCCGGCATGGGTCAACGACAAAGACATCCAACTACACAGTATAAAGCAGTCGCCCAAGGACTCACCCTGCGAGTTCACCGACATGTCACTCCTCAAGTTCCAAGTTCGACTATTCCAGCTTTCGACGGAAATCTGCTCTCACATCTCGGGCGACGATAAACTCAACACAGCAGTTTTACACCAGTACGATGCGGCTGTAGCGAAGGAGCAACTACAATGGGATGCCGCTTACCTTGTCAACGGTCGCCGGAGTATCCTCAACACAGCAGGCTATGCGCATTGGTGCATGCTCCAGACCTACGCGCATCAACTCTATCTCCTTCTTCATCGCCCTTTTCACAGCTCCAAGGCGAGTCACTTCCGCGCTGAGTCAAGAGATAAGTGCATCAAGTCAGGACTGGCTTTGCTTGATGTCCATCACCAGTTCTACGAACTACCGCGGTTAAAGTGCTATCGCTGGCTCGTCAAGGGCGCAATCAGTTGCAATGCACTTCACGGAGCTGTTGCGCTTACATCATGCATGCTGGATATGCCTGATGACTCCGATCTGACGGAGCACATTTCTGCTGTTGACGCTGCAATAACGCGAATGGAAGCACTGAAGATGAAGAGCCCAGCTTGTTCAAGTGTCTATCGTGTTATTCGCTGTCTTCGGTAAGTCGTTACTGACTGTCTATCAATGGAGTTGGTGGAGACTGACCTAAGTAGATCTTACCTTTCGAAGAGAGACCCTGCGCCGACTTTCTTGCCTGAAGATGTCGAGCTTAGATTCGAGGACTGGGCTACCAATGTTGACTGGTTTAGACCCGATGGGATTGACTGGGTAAGCAATGGCCTTTTACTATAGCTTCTCGAGCGCATCACTAATTGCAGTAGGAACTCTGGGACTCGGCTTACATCACTCCACAAACTGATGATGCTACGACAATGATGACTTAATAAACTGGTATTAATAAATTTGGTATCGTAGGCAAAGTAGGCGCTAGCTTGTATCCATGGTATATTCTAAAGACAATGTCCATCCAACATGACTCCTCCTATCTGTTGACTATCCCCATCATGCTTCACTATATGCTGGAGGAGGAACCTCATAATCCTCCACCACATAGTCCCCCTTGCAGTATTTCGGCGGAACACTGATACCCTCCGCTAAAAGGCTCTTAACCTCCTTTGCGGCAATGACATGATCCCTCACAAAGACACCCCATCCATTCACTGGCAACTCTGGTGAGATGAAGAGATGTATAGGCATCGAGATCTCTTCCTCCGTCATGACACCATCGCTCGTCAGTGTCACCTCAAAATGCAGCGTATGCGTGATAGAAACTCCGCAGACTGAAAAGTCGGGTGAGCAGTTCCGCACAGCGATTGGGAGATGTAGGCATTGCTGCCATCGCTGCTGAGGTCCGTCGCTCAACTCCAGCGGCCACTCCGTCACTATCCGCTGACCTTCATACCCCGGGTTCTCTGCATGGGACTTGCTCTCCACGTCGTGCTTTTCCCGCAAGTAAAATCTGGCTTTTGTGATCTTGGCAGTCGGGCTCAGCAGCGCGAGGTGAGCTTCGATAGGAATCAGTCCTCCCAGGGCAATCGCCCGGTGTCTAATGGAAACACTGTACTCTGCCTTCTCCAACCACTTCCCCTGCACTGTTGAGGGATCCATGAGTTCGTACGATGAGAATCCGGGCGTACGAATAATTCGAAGCGGCGAAAACGTCTTGAAGCTGTCTGATGAATCTTCATCAACCGTCCAGGCTTCCAGGAGGTATGTGATACTGCATCGCGTACAGCCCTTGAACGACTCCTCCTGATCACCTCGAATGAATAGCTCAAAAGGCCATTCAAAGTTCTTCCCGTTCTTGAAAGGCTCCCCAATTTTATCGACGACATTGAATGGCTCCCATTGATGAACGGTGCTTTCGCGCCGTTGCCACTTTACAGCCTCTTCGGCGTCAACCTTGTGATCTCTAAGCGTAACCGTTAGCTCCCGCCATCAGCCTCAAATCCCGGAGTGAACCTACCCAAGCCACATTCGACTAGTCAACTTCAGCTGAACGCTGGTGATGTTTTGTCCTTCTGGGATGAAGAGAGATAGCTTTCCGCGAAGATACTGGCCTTTTGCATCTTCACCGTGTCCGCTGACGAAGACGTAATCGTAGTCCGGTCTGGAAGGTCAGTGCAAGGTCATAGAATCGGGATTGGGAGATGTACCGTATTGCGAGGCGTGGTCGGTGTTGGCCTGTGATTCTGGCCATGATAGACCGCATTGACTTTTTGGTGGGCATGGTGATGATTTCCAGATGGAGTTGCTCAGTCGTGGCGGGATGAACGATGAATGCTGAAGGGAAGTCTTGGTACTTATAGACGATGGTTGAAATGGTACCAATGGCAAGTGAATCAACGTCAACTTAGCATCTGATCATTGTAACCAAATGCAACGGTGAAAGGGCATGGGACTGTGGCTTTTATTAAGCCCCGAACATCTAATTTCGTCCAAGCCAAATCCGATTTCGAAGCCATTCACATGCCCTGGTTACTCCAAATCGGACATGTCATCCCCGATTAATCGGACTTTTCTCTTCTTAGTCACCCTTTCTCAGTGCCTTAATGCCTTGATACCTAAATAGGAACTTTTGTGAGTGGGGACAGTGACGGACTCGCCCCACTCGGCCATAACAATCTCATCCTCTAAAACATTATCTGGAAATATCCGTTGTAATTGTGATTGTGACGAGTGGCTGTGTACGTGATGTAAACTGTTTAATTTATCTTGGCAGCCTCTGATCATGAGATCAAACTTCAATAAAACGCCACAATCTTTCGTGGTAAAAACGAGTTTCTTTTATTTTCCTTACCAGGAGTTTAAAATCTGGAGACAACTTTCAACGGTTTTCATCACCTAATATAAATATCATGGCTTTTGACGTTGCTTCAGCATATCTCCATCACGGTCCACGCAGCACTAAAAGCATGACTACAAGCATGCTTAACATAATATCCTCCGTGCCTATGCACTTGACCAAAGCGCTTTACATCCCACGACATGACGACACAGTCTCTCATTTCGCGATCTACGACATCTCGAAGGAATATTCCGAAAAAGTGGGCGGTAATCCCATGGGCTCGGAGAGCTACAAGCTGGACCTATGCCTTCTTCGAAAGCCTAGCGGCTATCATGCCGGTGACAATGCACGGTTCCTGGTAGACTTCGACGCTAGTGTTTCTATTCATGAGAGGGTTATGGGTCGAGACCCGTTGAATGTGGAGGTGTAAGTTTGACAAGTTGCGGGGGGGAAAGCTTATACTGATATTTGTAGATCATTGCCGATCGATGGAGAAAGGAGTGTTACGTTGCAGATACAGGCGGGAAATTCCTCGTTCGAACTCACTGGGCAGGAAAGTTACCCTTTGCCAGAAAAGGAAACCAAGAAAAGCATCATCCGATATCCATACATGAGCATTTCCGGGAATCATGAGCTTTCGGAAGCGCTCCGCTTTGACTGGCAGGTTCACCCGGTCGAGAAGGGGCCTTTGCGCTATGAACTGGTGGACCTAGATCGACGAGATGAAGGTGATGGTTCGATACTAGCGATCTATCATCACCGTGGCTTTGAGAGCGAGCTACCTACATCTTACAGCCACGGAGTTCTCCTTCTCCCCAATGACTCTGCGCCATTGTTTGACATCACTGTTGTGTCGAGTCTGATGGTTCTTCTAGCTAAGATCCGCAAGCAGCCCGTAGTGCGGAAACGATCACGCTTTTGGTCTTTCATGGCGTCTATATGAGGATGAATTTGATGCGAGGGGAAGAATAATACCCATGGCTTTGGAGGCCCAGATTGTAGTAATCAGACACTTATCTTGACGCAATGTATCAGTTCAACAGACTCACTTTCCCAGCCGCCAGCCTAAAAGATGTCTTGTCCAACAGCGAACTCTCCATCTCACTCAACTTCTCCGCCAGCATAACGCGCCTCCGCGACTGAACCTCCCAATCTTCAAGAGTCTTCAAAGTCCCATGTGGACCAAGGCCATAGTACTTCTCTGCTGCTTCAGGCCATGGTTCGCCCCCACAGATAAACTTGACCCAAGCCTCGCGCATCGCCTGACCAACACGCTCAGCACTGGGCGAGAAGCTCAGATCAAAGCCTCCAAACAAAAGAACGAGGTCGACGGCGTGATGAGCCCCACTTGAGGGTTGCCATGGATTTGCTTCGTCTATCAAGCATCTGAAAACAGACTTGTTTGCGTCCTTCCAAGTCTTTTCAAGGCGCTGGACTGGCAATAGGTACTTGTAGTCGTTGATGAAGTCTAAGGCTCCTGTCTTGCATGATGAAGGTCGGTCTGGATATATGTGATAGAATCTTTTAAGTTCATCGCCGTACTGCTCTGAAGCATCAAAAGCTTTCGCTATATCGTTTGGGTCTGTTGACCATACTCCGGCTTGGTAAATGGCTCCCTTTGCACTCATCAGCACAGTCAGTTCCAATTTCTCGGGTGAACAAACCTCTTTCGTCACGTCGCTGAGGAGTAATCTCTCTGCACTGCCGGTCTTGGTCTGCCAAGCATGGAAGGATTCTTCCCATTCGAGGAAAAAAGACTGCAGACCAGATCTTCTGACCGCCTCAATAACCTGACTTGCAGATGCAGTTTCCAAATCGAGCGTTTGCTCCATGTCCTTCAAGTTCGTGGAAATCTTGTCCCGAAAACTTGCTGCCGACTGCTTAGGCTGAGGTGGCGACAGGAACAATGAGCCTGACGATAGAATGACTTGTCGCACTCGCGCATTAGCAACCAGGTGGGCGTGACAGTAAATAGCCCCGGCACTTTCACCCGCCAAAGTTATCATATCCTGCACGTTTTGTTAGCCGGTTGCTCTTTTAGTGTTGGGATGTTAAATACCGGATCACCACCAAAGCCTGCAATATGATCTTGAACCCACTGCAAAGCCAGCTCTTGATCACGAAGAGCTAAGTTCGGAGGCCCTTCTCCATTACCAAGAGCAAAGACATTAAGTCTATACTGGACCGATATAGCGATTATTGGCTTTCCCAAACGGGTCGAATCAGCCACTATTTTGCTCATGTCTGATGGAACATGTTAGCTCGCGCAATCACTCGAGTTAGGCCCATACCGCAGACTCCGGATGCAGCGCTTCCAAACGTCACGGCTTGTGATCCTCCTGTCCCATGTTTAGCCTCTGATAGTAACGGTTCGACATAGAATCTACCATGTATCCAGACCAAGACCGGTAAGTTGGAATCTCCTACGTCAGGGCCTCTGTCAGGCAACACGACATCTAAATTGGTGCATTTGAACTCATCCTCGGGCTCATCTGGGAACGTATGATCTGGAGGAATGCGCAACAAATGCCCGACATCGACAGCAACTTGCGGGCATCGCGGTCTGATGATTTCGGTTATTCTGGCCTTTAGAATGTTGGAAGTAGGAGGCCATACCCAAAGTTCGTGCAGTCAAGAAATCTGGGATATCTGTCCAGGTTCTCAGGCGCAGCGAATCGTCGAGGAACGTGGCCATACGGAATGCCTCGAAATTGAATCACGTCCGAGGTCCTGAGACCAGTGAGCGTGGCGTTTAAAGACTGGTGAGAGATGGTTGCGGTCATAATGTCTCTCGGTAAAGGACTGAAGTGTTGAAGTGTGATGCCTTTGCTGAGTGGGCGTAGATGAGCTATATCCGAGGTGGGTTCCCCGAGAGAGGGGTCTCCGGGTCATGTGGGGCCAGCACCATGACTCCATTTTGGAGCTCTACATCCGAGAGTCACTCAATATGGCTCGTTTAATAACAAACAGAGTCTATTCTGTCTCGAGTAAATCAAAGCTTGTGTCTTATCTTTGCCGCGTTACCAACTATGTTCCTCGCTATTCATTATCTTCTTCCAATTCTGCCCAAACCAAGCAAAAATGCTTTATGCCCTCCTCTATATGTAGAGGACCGTATTGCCCTTGCTCGCTCGACGCTTGCAGTTCTCTTAAGCAGCTAATTATGTCTGTAGCGAATATATTCAGGGCACATGAAAGTCTCCTCAGGTACCAGCTTCCTCTCAGGCTGTCGTTCATCCCAGATGGATGCCCAGAACGATACTCTTGTTCCAACCAATAAACATACTCTGAAAATTGGCTCGTGACGTCGCTTTTGGGATCCCTCCGCCTGAATGGCCCAGTCGCAAGGACGAAAGTATCGTGGTAATGGTCAACTTTCCAGCCTGGCTATAAAACTAATCAGTTTCCTTATAATCACACGCCAGTGCTGGTGTTGATGCTTACCCCGACATCATCATATTCTTGGCTTTGTTTTGCAGCTTCGATATATGCTGTGTCTAGCGAAGCCTTTACGTGCACGAACCAGTCATCCAGTAGTACGTTGTACTCCTTCCTGGAACTCTGATCCATCTCACTTTCCAAATCCTCAATGAACGCCGACTCCTCATCCAAGATTTCGTCAATATCCTCGTCAGGTAAATGCTTTCCGATAGTCTTTGGTAAGGAATAACCCTGGTCTCGGTGACAACAGACATGTGTCATTCCCATCTCACCATGCTTCGCTCTTCTGATAAATGATAGAAGGATTGTTTTTGCTTCGATCTCTCCTCTATATTCTGATACAAGGCTAAGCCATTCCAGTGACCATAAGGGAACAGTTGTACGCCATAGTCCCTCACAGCTGTGTTGAAGCGTGGCTGTTGGAAGGCAGCCCTCTGGTGAACAAGGGCACCGGCAAGCGTCTCTTGCAAGAACATCAGCGTCGTTTTCGAGCAGGACACGTAATGCTCCCAAAGCTCTAAAGGGGTAACGAAGAGCAACCATATCTTCTAGTCGTTGTAGAACATAGTAAAGTGATGTTTTATGGAAGTTATCTCTGCGGTTGATGTCAGTTCCATACGCTAGGAGCCTACTAACCAGAACGGAATCGCATCGATCGGCAGCTGCCATAACGGGGTGCTGGCCGGTGCTATCAGTGTGATTGACAAGTCTGAATCCGTTGGCGAGTAAGGCATCAAATTCTGCGGGGGATCTGATGTCATGTAGCAAGCACCTGTTTCTTCTGTCTTTCCCGGCGTCGTATATGAAGTTGACAGTACCACATTTGGCCAGTAATTGATCAAGAGATATGCTGCTGTCCTCTAAATAATCCGGAAAGACCACGACAAACAGATATGTTGCAAATTCTGCCCATCCTTCAGCTGCAAGTTTGCCAACATGACTTTCGATAGCGTCCAGAACTTTGAGAATGAGGTTCCAATGTTTACGCAGACCAGCGTAATACATAAAGTTGCGATTCCACTTGAAATCAGTAGCATTGAGGTCGGAATTAGCTTCTATGAGCATCATCACAGCCTCCTCTTGGTTTGTTCCAGCCGCGTACATGAGGGGTGTGATGCCGTAGTTATCGCGAGCATCTAAGTCATGGCCAGCATCAATAAGGATGCGTAGATAATCCGGCTTTGAGGTGGCAAGATGGAGAGGTGTCTGGCCGAGAGCGTTTCTCTCGTCCTTTTCAGACCGCGACGTCCATTTCCGAACTGAATCCGGCGAGTCAAACAATACAGCTTCGTGAAGAGCAGACATCTCGGCGAACCCTGCGTAGATATTGTTAACATTACTCAATCGAGGTTACTTGTCAAATGCTTTCCTTGGCTGTCTCTACAGAGAAGTTGAATGTATTCGACAAAGAACGGGCCGGCAGCTATGTCTGGTGCGAACCAGTCTGGGGAGCAGGGTTCTGGCCAGTGGTGGATATCGAGTTCGGCTGCATTGAAACCCAGGTCAAGAAGTATTTCCAGTAGTTCTAAATGCGGTGCCTCTTCGATCCAGCGTGCGCAGTCAGAAAGAAACCTGCGAAATGATCATATATCAGATTCCGGGTCCACCAAGCGTTACTCGAATTCCACCAGAGCTCATAGCACTTACGTTGAGTTTTCAGTCCCTCGTGTCATTCCGAATTCGCCCATAAATAGTTCCAGCAACTTATATCGATATTTCCTCTCACCTGGCCATCGTGCCGGTACCATCAACAGATTCTAGTCAGTTGTCAGCTACATGTTCGCTTGTCTAGATAGTAGCAGTCATACCTCAATGTAAGATCTTCCGCTCGGATCGACGTGATTTGGGAATGTCGGGTCTGTCCTATGAAGACGGACGAGTTCTTTTCGACCATCATCGAATGAGATCATACCATGCTCGAGTTTCCATAACATCTCGAAGCCCGGCGAAGTGTATGGAACGACTCGTTCTACTTCGATACTCGGTCGGAGAGAGTATCTTCCAGATGTGGTGACGATATAAAGCTGAACAACTGCTGCCCGTCGGATTCCAAGCTGAGAGAGAGCGAACCTAAATTTTCCGCCATATTTCACCATGTTGCACGATTTCTTATCACAAGTCTGTCCAAAAATTGCTAGGGGAGTGTATTCGAGTGACCAAAAGCGGCGGGATGTCCTCTCAGTACGATGGCATATACAGGAACAGCACCTAGAAAGGCAATCTCCACGAGGTTTGATTCTGTGTTTGTCAAAAAGCTCGGCAGTCTGTCTTGAAATTGAGTGAGACTTGGAAAGACCGGCAGAAGAGGCCAACCATAGTTCTTCAGAAGGAGGTACTTGATCTTTATCTCGACTCAATGCCTGAGTAATGGAAATAGAGAGTTGTTTAGTCAGGGAATCCTCATTCCACTGGATTGAAGGACGATAGGTCATAAGCCTGAAACATTAGCTTACGTTCTGGGGAGAAAAGGTACTAGAAAGAGAGTTGTTAGAAAACAAATGCTCACATGATTAAGTTTATCTTGGCTTCTAGAATATCGCGTCTGAGATCCTCGACATCCTTCTTCCAATGGCGGAAGGCGAGAATCCTGGATACTTTGCCCTTTGCATTACGTTTTGACCCAGTTTCCAGTATCCTGTTCAAGACATCTAGATCCCTGGCAACTTGATCGCAGTTTGTCTGGCAATGCTGAAGAATGGGATCTATCTGCGAAGGAGCCTTATCATTGGCATTATGCATAGTATAAACCAAAAAGTCCAGCTCTCGCATGATAGACTGAATTTCGTCCGGTGCGGATTCTGCACTGTTCGTGATGTCGCGGAGCTTGTTGATTCCACTGGTGATTTGTGCCAGAAGAGATACAAATCCTACTGCACCGGCCGCTATACCAAAAGCCTCGGCCATGCTTGAATGATCGCGTAGGCTAAATTTATCAGTATGGGGTAAGACGAAGGATCAAGGAATGAAAGTTGAGGGAACACAAAAACACAAGAAGAGCTAATACACTCCAGGAAAGCAAGAGGGGGCCCAGTCAGGTTGCCACACATTCTGCCTTGGAGGCTGTAAGGGGCAGGTGTGCATAATGATACGGCCAATAACATCAGGCCGATGGGCGTGTTGTGTCTCGCTAATGGAGGGGTCAGGCGGAAACTGGACAATCCGTTTCAACCCCCCGGCATACTTGAAGGTCTAGCTGTAGATAAGAGGGAAATTGTAACTAGAAAATTATGTCTATTATTTACTTCATACAGGAATTTCTATGCCATAACCGGCCGTTTTAGGAAAACACGCCAATAGCCTAGTTAGAATGTATTCCTATCCTCTTTTACAGCCCTACACCTTACCCTATCTAATTAGGATACGATCTCAAAGGAAAGTAACCTTCCGGCATAGGATCAACATGCCAAAGCCTATCTGACTCTTCATCAAACGCATCCGACCACTCCTTTCTCAAACTCTCTGGTAGATTCCAACCTAGCTCATCATCCCGAAGCCTCATACGAACCAAATGCCTCTTCTCAGAAACCCCATTACCATTCTTGAAGCTATCACGTTTGTGCAGGATGAACAGATTATTGATAAAGTGGATATCACCTGGCTTCGTTTCAATCTCCAACTGGACCTTTCTAGCTGCGCTTTCAACGTCCTCCAGCGCTTTGAGCTGTTTCATAGAGGTTCGCGGCAGATGGGCTGGGCGCGGATGGATCGCGTTGCCGATTAGTGGGACTCGGCCGAAGTTGAGCATGATCCTGTTGCGGTGGTAGAAGAATATTGGTCTGGGGTATCCTTCCTGACTATATAGCTGTCATTAAAGATTTCGGATGCTGGTAGAGCTGCTCTTACTTCGCAAATACCCACTTAGGCTGAGAAAGCTGGCGGATAGATGCGGGGTGGTGTCGATTCAGGATATTGTATATCGCATACCCTGAAGCGACGATGCATCTCCCGCCTGAGGCAGAGGTGCTCCTTGTCAACCAGCTCACAATGTCTCCCGACTCCTCGTTATGGAACATCTGAAAGCTCAGATGTCAGCCACGGATCAAATGTTCAAAGGTGCCGCTTACGATTTCAGATGTCGAGTGGCGATGATGCTGACTAGAAAGATTAGAAGAGTTGTCGGCTATGATATGGACTGCCCCCAAATATGGTCAGCGCTCATGCATAGCACCGGGCTGAGGCATCTTACCCAACATGTTTCCCTTCTCATCCTGCCGACCTCGAAGGTTGGCGATGTACGACTGAATTCCCAGGTACATCATCGTCAAGTCCTCAGCGGTGTACTCGGAAGGGTTTAATCCTCGGACCAAACCGAAACCCTTGCCCTCATGAACATCTAGCCGTATACGATCAAGGCTTTTCCCAACTGTTGGAAGTGGAAAGTTCTGCCGGCAGATCAAGTCCCCATCCAGGCCAAGGGCTATCACTAAATTAGATCCCACGCGCTGTAGGGTATACAGAGAGCCTACCTTTGAAGTGAAAAAGAGCGTTCTCGATTTCCTTAACTTCATCGGAGCTGAGATGGTATACGTACTCTGACGCGTCGGAGAACTGGTTCCCATGCCAGGCGCCAGGGAGATCGATCAACTGAGGGAAGGATCTGGTTCCATAACACGCTTCCATTGTGTTCAGTATTGATATGTTGCTCCTAAGATTGAGATGAATGACTTGTTGACCGGTAAATATGACGGCAGTACGGTAAGTTAATTCTCTCGCTGTGAGATTGCCGGGAATGAAAAGAGGTGAAGAATTCTCAAGGAACAGCGAGGGGCTATATATCAGCTCTTCCATGTAT
This sequence comes from Fusarium lyarnte (nom. inval.), assembly GCA_014898885.1. Taxonomy (NCBI): domain Eukaryota; kingdom Fungi; phylum Ascomycota; class Sordariomycetes; order Hypocreales; family Nectriaceae; genus Fusarium; species Fusarium lyarnte (nom. inval.). The sequence continues at coordinate 157,019 of JAAVUB010000442.1, forward strand.
GACTGACATATATATTTTAGCCGAAATACCCATTTCCTTGTTTCAATGCTTCGAAGACAGCCATAGATGCATAGTGAGGAAAGCAATGGAATTAGAGCTAAGGAGTGATGATTCATTCAGGGGCGCCTCATGGTCATCATGCACTAAAGCGAAAGGTAGTGCGCCAGAAAAAGCGCAATCCCTATCACATATCATATCCTCCAAGAACACAGTTAGGCAAAAGCAAATTGTCGTGACGACCTGCATCGCGAAGCAGCTGCCTTTCGTGCTACACAAGCCAATCCAGAAACCAGGGATGAATAAAATCAAGCGCACCCCTCTCTCGGAGTCACACCAAGTGCGACTTGACTGGCTCGGACACATCTCTCCGCTGCATAATGCAGATGGATGTGTTGGTAACACATCAAGGACCAGGCGACGGTAGATATCATAAGCGCGGAGAGAATAGAGGAGTGAAGAAATGAGATCACATGGGGAAAAGAAACCATAGAGCCCTATCTGGCATTAGTCTGATGTGGGAGAAAGGCCGCTGCCTTCGTATTGCTGGCAAGACTTGGGCGCGATTCGTTCATTGTGTCATCATAGTCGTGGGAAGTCTGTGATGGAACCTAAGATATGTAGGTGCACCATAAGGGCACTATCATGATTGGTATATGTACGCGCAGGACTTGAGTTTAGGACTTAAGGACTTGAAAACTCGTTTCTCAAGGCATAGTGAGGAAGTACGACAGTCTGTCTCGAAGGAGCAGTCAAAATTCACTGACCGGAACCAGACGCAACAATGACGTCTGCTTCATCATTTTCATCACACTGCAGATGACCCATCACAATAAGTCGCAAGTAGAGTAGGAAGGGAAGAGGGCAATGCCCTGGAAGTCGCTAGTACTCGAAGCTCTTAGGTTCGCCGACGCCACCGATGAGTATCAGTCTCGGCAGAATCGTAATCTCACGACTCCATAAATACATGATAGTTAGACCCAATGTCTCACCATTTTTCCTTGGCCTTTTAGCTTATTTCCACGCGTGTGAGTGCCGTGATGTCTTGACGAACCAATATGCAGCCAAGTCTTGATTTTTCCACTTCGCTGAACTTCTATATCGTAGTTTACATCTCATAGGGCATGGCAGTTGACGCCAACTTTTACTTAAAATACATACTTGCATTAAAAGTTCGACGTCTCCGCAATTAGTCTAGCACTTGATGAAAACAAAGATGCAAGCGCGTTGGGTACCACCGCAGTGGATACGGATGTGAACCTCGGACGAGAACAGGGAGAGCCCTGTACGGGCCAGCAACTTCTTCTCCAGGATACTCACCGTTATACGATCTTATCTCCCGATATCTGTATCGCGCCAGGCCAATGCTTTCCCCTTGGATGCAACGTCGCATCCGTGTACAAGAGCCCATTCTGAAACCAAACTCATCATGCTTCCAAACACACTGGTTTGCCACGAAACTAACCATGGAACCTAAGTGACCTTTAACTCGGTGAGGCTCTTTCTCTGGCCAAAGTCAAACCTGAAACAGGAACCGGAAACATTCCCGATTTGCCAAGGACGGTATATCGCGCTACTCCGGATAATCGGCCATCTACGCTCCACCTGTCAACCCAGGGACCAGGTCCCCACACGCATTTCGTCCCAATTGCAGAGAGAGGAATCCGCGTACAGACGGTGACGTTTGGTAGATGGGGTTTCACGTCACCCTTCTCATTTAAGTCGTTCCGCGTTGACAGTCTCGGCACTGTTCGCAATTGGAGGATAATCATGTTCCGTAAAATACACAGAGAATAGGGCGATTTCTAGAAGCATAGAACTCGGATATAACGGGTAATCGCATGGCTGGGCATTCAATATTCGGGGAATATATAAGCATATAGGTAGTACGGAAGACGAATAGAGCGGCACACAAGATCCTCACATTCCTTTTGCCGGTCAAAGGTTACTCTTTTACTAAGTACATTCGTTTGTTTCGTCATTCATTATATACTTCTTTCTCAATAGTTCAAAATGACCAAGCTCGGCTTCGCTCTTCTCGCTGCCCTGGCCGGCAGCGCCATCGCCGTGCCCGCTCCAGCAGTGACCCAGGCCCCCGACGTCCACGCCTACGCCAAGCGCGCCACATCCTGCACATTCTCCGGCTCCGACGGCGCCTCCAAGGCCAGCAAGTCGCAAGCCGCCTGCGCCACCATCGTCCTCAACAACGTCGCTGTCCCCAGCGGCCAGACCCTGGATCTCAGCAAGCTCAAGGACAACACCAAGGTCATCTTCAAGGGAACCACTACCTGGGGCTACAAGGAGTGGAAGGGGCCTCTGATGAAGATCTCTGGAAACAAGATCACTGTTGAGGGCTCTGGTGCTGTGCTTAATGCTGGTGGTGAGCGGTGGTGGGATGGAAACGGAGGAAACAGTGGCAAGGACAAGCCCAAGTTCTTTGCGGCTCATAAGCTCACTGACTCCAAGATTAACAACCTTTATGTCAAGAACACTCCTGTTCAGGCTGTTAGTATCAACGGTGTTAATGGACTTACTATCAACCAGTTCACTCTTGATAACAAGGATGGTGACACCAAGGGCGGTCACAACACCGATGCTTTTGACATCGGTTCTTCCACCGGTGTTACCATCACCGGCGCCAAGGTCTACAACCAAGACGACTGTGTTGCCGTCAACTCCGGAAAGGTCAGTCACTCCTGAACTTCTCCAAGAATATCCCACTGACTTCAACAGAACATCATTTTCCAGAATGGTTACTGCCATGGCGGCCACGGTCTCTCCATCGGCAGTGTCGGCGGCCGCGACGACAACATCGTCGACAACGTGCAGTTCCTCAACTCCGAAGTTACCAACTCGGCCAACGGCATCCGCGTCAAGACCATGAAGAACACCACCGGCAAGGTTAACAAGGTCACCTACTCCGGCATCACCCTCTCCGGCATCACCAAGTACGGCATCCTCATCGAGCAGAACTACGACGGCGGCGATCTCCACGGCGAGCCTACCAGCGGTCTCCCCATCACTGGCCTCACCCTGAAGAACATCAAGGGTAAGAACGGTGTTTCGTCCAGCGGCAAGAATGCTGCTATCGTCTGCGGAAGCTCTGGCTGCAAGAACTGGACTTGGCAGAATGTCCAGGTCACTGGTGGTAAGAAGTACAATAGCTGCAAGAACGTTCCCAGCGTCGCTTCTTGCTAAATCGTGACTTTTGAGTCGGTTGCGTTTCACTAGCTCATTCTGTGTGTGAGTCTGGTCCTGGAGCCTGCAAACCTCATTAATTCTCAACCAACGTCAGCAATTTGTCTTCCGATGGCGTTGATACTTGATCTTTGTGTACATATAGTAGCATTAAACCTTTAAGTAGTTTATTTACCAACTCTGATACGTAGCAATTTGCTCTAAGCCGCCCTATGTGACCGAAAGAAAAGAGAGAAAGAGTGTAACAGGCAGGGAAACCCCAAACCACATCCTTCAACTTCAACCAATGTTCCAGTCGTAATGATAAAAGCTAACCGTTTGTCTGATTTGCCAGAACCGACTTGATCGCTCTACGAATTACTGCGTAATCCGTTTTGTCGGTCAGAATGCTTGAGTCTTCCTGACTATAAGCCAGCCATAACAACTGCGCTCTGTAGCACCATTGGAAGTGCTCCAAGAACTCCTCATGGCTATATACTCTCTGAACTCCGTATTCTCCGCTTGGCCGCTTTAGTTGAGAAGGCACCCTTTGCACGCGATTCCAGACTCGGTCTCACCGTTCTCCGGATCCACGTAGGGCACTGCGCTTGCCACTAAGTAATTGAACTGGATCATTCTCTTCCATGAGCGTGGCCTTCCTCTATCGAGCCTTTTGGCGTTGCTGTATCCCACGACATCTCGCCTCTAGCCATTCAAGCCAACGGCAACGCCCGCACGCCGAATCCACCGAGGGAACGCTTAACCTGGAGGTAGCCAATATATCGAAGATTTAATCTAGTTTATAATGAGCATAAACGAAAAGTTAGTAATAAAGTAAGAAAAATATTGATAAATTTGACTTGGGGCTAAGAATACAGTTCTATACTTTTTATGTTTATTTTTGAGCTGGCTACTTACTGATACTTTGTTCCTCTTGCTGGGGTGTGCTCTTGTTAGCAGGCAAGTAGAGGACATCCTTCGTGTAAGTTGTAACCCCCAGCGCCCTGCCTCTCTAGCCCGTAGCCCTGCCTGTCAACGTTTCTTCACCCGCGGAGGTGCATCAACTTATAAAAGCTAGAAAGCACGAACT